>CM051001.1:6365715-6393215 GCA_027704905.1 Muraenolepis orangiensis | reverse complement strand
ATAAATAAATGATGGCAAGTGAGCACACAGACTTATACCGACCTCTGAGGGACCAATGTACACATGCACACACGCACACATGCACACACACACACACACAAGCATGCACACACACACACTCACACACTCACACACTCACACACTCACACACTCACACACTCACCCGCACATAGGGTCAGCAACACGGGTACATATTATCAACATGTTCATGGTTTTTAGCCACTGCACTGATTTGTCCCTCATCCATAATCCATGGGTGGGATGTCAATGATTGGATGTTTTATTGAGAGGTGTAGGTTTGGTTGGGGTCGTCTTAAAGCGGTGTCCTCTCCTGTCCTGTCCTGTTCTCTCTCCCTCTCTCTCTCTCTCATTCCGTCCCCCCACACGGAGACATGGGACATCATGACGTGGGATGAATTAGTAATGGCCTAGAGATAACATTATGCAGATGCATGTACATGAATATGTACAGGATAACAGGACCATGTCGAGTATGGGAGCACGGTTTCATGTGTCCCTCTAGAGACACCGTACCCTCGGTTAGATGAGATCTCTGAACGCTTGGCTGTATTTAACCTCCTTATAGTATAGTTTTACATATTTAACCTTCTGTTAGTACATTTGTATATATTTAACCTCCATATAGTATAGTATTTTATGTTTAACCTTCTTATAGTACATTTGTATATATTTAACCTCCTTATTGCAATGTTTTAATTCATTTTAATGCAATTAAATGCACTTTAATGCACTTTTGCATTAACTCATTTTAATTCATGGTTCATTAATATACCCTTATTGTAAATCATTTTATTGTGGTCCACTCTTAGAGAAAAGTGGACCACAACCCACAGGAAGTGGATGAGAGGGGATGACAGAAAGTGACCTGATCCGTGAGGCTGCAGGCCTCTCTTACTTCTCTGAGCAAGACAGGCAACTATATTATACACAATGGAGATATTGAGCTGGGAGATTTGACAGTTGAACTGACAGTGGGATGATTTGTTTTGTTGTTATCAAAATAGGTATTACAGGTGTTGCAGGGTCCCTTGGTTGTATATTGTGATTGTGTATACTGTGTATAGTCTGCATATACTGTATTGATTGTTGTTCATTTCATCACTTCATGAAACAATTGTTTTGTCACTGAGACACAGGGAGTAACGCTGGCCTTATAGTTGCCACCGGATTTCAACGCAGTTTGCAGATTCACTCAGTTCTAAAATAAATTGAGGATGAACTAATATCAGATGGCATATTATATAAAACTATCAAATGAAGTATTGTTTCAACTTGAGTTCAGTTGAATGTTTTGTAATATCAGAAGGAGATATAAGACGAGGTTATGGTGAAAGGAGCAAACCAATATGAACACGATATGATGTATGATATACAAACCTCATATGTTTTGAGATCCTATGAATTGTGGTCCTCCAGGACACAAGTGAGTCCCAGGCTGGTGTCAGTGCTGACTGGGTCTACTACATCACACACGGTGTGTCCTCCATCCACTCCAGCGTTCCGTCTTGGTTCTGGCTGATTGCTGTGTATGATTGGGTGGTTGGTGTTTTTATTTGACCACACTATAAGAAGCTGTTTGATGAAGACAACCACCTAGCAGCCCACCCAGTGGACTGAACCACCGGGTAGGCTGAGCTAACCGTCATAAAGCACGCCATGATGGATAATTTCATGTGTGTCGTCATTATTGGGTATCTTTAATGGCTTGGAATGGCTAATTAACATCAGACTTGGGGGTGAAGTCGTTCATATAATTATGTATTTGAATGTTTTTATGTATGAGGACGGAAAATTTGCTTAGTCCACCTAACAACAAAGACCTTCATTTAGAACCATAGCCAACCAGTTTATTGGTGCTTGCTTTATATCAGCATATTTGAATTATTTCTTAAGATATAAACAAACTCACTCATAGAATTCACTCAGAATTAATTCAGCGTTTTGCGATTTTGTTATCGTTGTTGAGTCAGTTCTGGCTCAGGGCTGATCTCAAAATTGGGGAAGTGTTGACGGTATCGGAAATCAACTTATGCATATTTGTAATTGTATTATACCAAATGCCCTCTTCCAGCCTTGTGATGGTCACTGTTATGGTTGTAAGGATGGCCACTGTCATTTGGGGGGCAGTAGCTCAGTGGGTAAAGTCGCCGGTTCAAATCCCCGAAACACCAGTTTACTGCCTAAGTTACCTTGAGCAAGGCACCCCATAACACTGCTCCCCTCTGTATAAATAGCTGCCCGCTGCTCCTAATACTAGGATGGGTTAAATGCAGAGGAATTCCTTTCGCTGTACTGTACTTGTGCTGTACACTGACAAAGGATGGTCACTGATATGGTTGTGAGAATGGTCTCTGATATGGTTGTAGGGTGGTCTCTGATATGGTTGTAGGAATGGTCTCTGATATGGTTGTGAGAATGGTCTCTGATATAGTTGTAGGATGGTCACTGATGTGGTTGTGAGAATGGTCTCTGTCATGGTTGTAGGGTGGTCAGTGATGTTCATGTGTTGTGATCTTATAACGGCCTATATAACAAAACAAAGAAAGGACAAGGGAGCACATTGAAATGTTCAACAAAAAAAAAGGGTCAAAACCAGCTGAACCCTCAGCTTACCGGCTTCACGCGCTTCCACATTCTGCGGTAACAGGAGGTCACTGCCCTCGGAGCCTGCCATGCATGCCTTGATCCAGTTCTCTTGAGCAGCACAATGCCCATGTTACAGCATGACACAGGTATCCAACCCACACCCTGTATAGGGAGCCATAGGAGAGGCACAATCCAGTCCATCCAGTCCATGTCCCCAAGAGCTCAGTGGACTAGGAGGTGGACATCCAGAGGTTCGCTTTGGGTGGAAAGACACAAAGCTCATTCTGACTGCGGTCAGTGAAAATAGAATATATTTATAGATATATTAACTACTAGTTCTACTTCGACGGCTTCAAAGTTTTCTGGCAGGCTTTTTCTTTAGCTGTGTGTGTGTGTGTGTGTGTGTGTGTGTGTGTGTGTGTGTGTGTGTGTGTGTGTGATGGCAGAGGTTTCTTTGTCCTACTTTTAAAACTTGGGGGACAAAAACAAACATTCATGACATTCTCTCCTTTCTTCTTTCTAATTGATGTCTTTTGTCTCTCTTGAACTGTTATCCAGTTCTAATCCGTATTGTCCTCGCATACCCTAAGTCCTGTCTCTCTGTCTCTGTCTCTGTCTCTCTCTCTCTCTGTCTCTCTCTCTCTCTCTCTCTCTCTCTCTCTCTCTCTGTCTCTCACCACCCTAAGTAAACCCTGGTGTCTCTTTCATGTAGGGTAAAATGCCGAGTGAGGCTGTGGTTGACAGATTCCTAGTCGTCACCACCGGTTGAATCGGAGGCTCTGAGTTCTTTTTTGAAGTCACTCAGAGATAAACACATTTTTTGCTGCAGGAGGTTGGGAGGAAGGAGGAGGATACAGCTAGTGGGTGTGAGGGAGAGAGAGGGAGAGGGAGAGAGAGAGAGAGAGAGAGAGAGAGAGAGAGAGAGAGAGAGAGAGAGAGAGAGAGAGAGAGAGAGAGAGAGAGAGAGAGAGAGAGAGAGAGAGAGAGAGAGAGAGTTGGGCAGGGAAGAGCGAGGAGGAGCGAGGAGGAGAGAGAGGCTTGGTAGGCGGTGGAGAAACAGAAGAAATGAGGGCAGCGGTGAAAAATGAGCGAATAAAGTTGTGAACGCCGCTCTGGCGTGAAGTCTCTGAACTCTGGTGTGAAGAGAGAGAGAGAGAGAGAGAGAGAGAGAGAGAGAGAGAGAGAGAGAGAGAGAGAGAGAGAGAGAGAGAGAGAGAGTTTTTACTGGTCTCGCATGGCTTAGCTACCGTACCCTGTGGGTGAGAGACTTGCTTACCATGTTCTGTCAAAGTCACAAGGGTTCAGAAGAGGGAAAGAGAGGAAGAGAGAGATATAGAGAGCAAGATAGAGAGAGAGAGAGAGTGTGAGATATATATATATATATATATATATATATATATATATATATATAGAGAGAGAGAGAGAGAGAGAGAGAGAGAGAGACCCCTGAACAACCACTCAGTGCCCTTGAAAGGGTTTTGGTGTCTTTCCCTTGCCAGTCTTTGGACACACCTCACATGCACACTCCTCACATGCACACTCCTCACATGCACACTCCTCACATGCACACTGCTCACATGCACACTCCTCACATGCACACTGCTCACATGCACACTGCTCTCAGGCACACTCCTCACATGCACACTCCTCACATGCACACTCCTCACATGCACACTGCTCACATGCACACTCCTCACATGCACACTCCTCACATGCACACTGCTCACATGCACACTGCTCACAGGCACACTCCTCACATGCACACTCCTCACAGGCACACTCCTCACAGGCACACTCCTCACATGCACACTCCTCACATGCACACTCCTCACATGCACTCTCCTCAGATGCAGGGATCCGGCTGTATCCATGCAGTATTCTCCTCCTCGCTAACAGAGGAGGGTCTGTTGGTCCCCACTGTGTAAGGCCCTCTGTAAGGAGAGTTATCCATTAGCATGGGTGTTGCACCTAAGACATGTGCGTCTGTGTGTATGGCTTTTATTTTGAGTGTGTGTTTTATGGTGTGTGTGTGTGTGTGTGTGTGTGTGTGTGTGTGTGTGTGTGTGAGCTTGAATTCATATCTGTTGAGGGTAAATATCATGTCTCCCTCCAAGGCCTCCACAGCAGTAAAACGTTTTCAAGCGAATAACAACATAATAACAGTAAACAAGTAGGCTCTTCACCTGGAGGGAACACTTTAAAGGACGGACCACCTCTCTCTCAAACCCGGCATCACACTACACCCAGAAGGTCAGGTGTGTGTGTGTGTCCGTGTCCGTGTGTGTGTGTGTGCTTGTCTGCGTGTGTGTGTATGTGCGTGCGTGCGTGCGTGCGTGTGTGTGTGTGTGTGTGCCTGCGTGCGTGCGTGCGTGCGTGCGTGGTGCGTGCGTGCGTGCGTGCGTGTGTGTGTGCGTGCGTGTGTGTTTGTGCATGTACGTTTTGGAGTTTCAGCATGAATGCAGCATTCATATGAGAGGCTGGGGGGATGATTCAAAGTAATGCCTTCAGATTGTCAGAGTGGCTCAGAAGACGAAGCCTTGAATATGTGAGCGTGTCACATTCAAACGAGCGTCACAGGACAACACACAGCACCTCACAATGCCATCAATATTTAAGTACTTCACATAAACAAAGAGGACATTTGCCAGTTTTTGGACAAAGGAAGAACAATACGAGGCTGATTGGGGAGGTAGCCGCGCTCCTTCCGGCGTCGACGTCGTCATAGGTGAAGGAGAGTCAAGGAAAAGTGAGATTAGCTTCAGCTTCTCATGTCGTGGATAACTTTTCTCCCCCGGCAGCAATCATCTTCCAATGAGAGACTTGATGTGCTTGGGTTACACCCACGTGACGTGAAGAACACACCCCCCCCCACCCCCAAATCAAGTTAAGAGAACGTGATGTTATGTTGGGAGGCTTGTGGTGTTCTTCTTCTTCGGCTCCTCTCAATATGCATGACAGTGACTCTGGCTGTGTTCCAGTTGGCTCACTTGTTCCCTCATTGCTTATGCAGAGAACACACTACATAGAACACTATTTAGGGAATAAAGATGGGGAATTCGGACACTGATTATGCGCGGTAAATCCATCTGTGTGATGGATATCGCCCGCGTAAACAAGCCGGCGTGTGTTAGATGTCAACCAGCGACAGCTCATTTACATAAGGAACGTGTGTGCCGGACCATCTCCGCTGGATGAATCGGATGACAATGGAAACCACCATGCAGCATGGCGTGTAGTGTGAAAACAAGTGTGCATCAGTTGCACACTTATTTGAAGGTGCATTGTGGGTATTAAGTAGGGGCACTATTCGGGGCAACCATATTCGCTCTCATTTCGGACGATCTCATTTCGGACAAAACTCAGTAGAGCACTATGAGGCCACAAGTGGACCAATTGGAACAGATACAAGATACAAGATTTGTATCGGCCATTTGCAACAAGTACAATGGAATGCTAACTCCCCATTCCCTTCCCCAAGTATGCATTTCTAAAACAATGCAATAAAAATACTATACACAATAAAAATGAACATAAAAAGAACAATAAAGTGACTGATGGATGATACATGGAGAGACTCTGAGGCCTGCTAGTGAGTTGAAGCTGTTGAAGGCTGTGTGCTGTCTAAGTGAGTATCCACCTTTGTGTTGCTACCCTTACTAATATTGTCCTTCGGGGACTACAGGAGGGGCGGCAGGATAACTCAGTCTGTTGGGACTCGGCTTGAGAACTAGTAGGTTTGCCAGTTCAAATCCCCGACAAAACCTGGGCACTGCCAAAGTGCCGTTGAGCAAGGCACCAGACCACTGCACACCGGGCAGCTGTATATACAAAATAGCTGCGCACTGCTCCTAATATACTAGGAACAGGGAACTCATTTCACTGTGTGTTTGCATGTATGTGACCAATAAAGTTGATTCAATCCTCTGGACTTAGATTTGAACATCTTGGCATTAGACATTGCTCCACCAGCTCAACAATCTTGTGTTACACAAACAAAAGCTCTGAAGCAAAGAGAAAGACAGCCAACGCTTCAAATATTCAATCAGATGCCAGACTCATTTGTTACCTGATGATATTAGAAGCGTTCAGACATGAGTCGATGAAGTGGCGTGATTAATGTAGGCTTGTTATAATCCACGAGATATCTCCTAATTACCAGTGAATCTAAGATACACACTGTCCCTGTGCACAGTCTGTTAATACTTCACCCCGTTCTTTAGTATTGGACAACATAACACACAGGCATATTTTTCAAGAAAGTTTCCTTCCACTGTGTCACTCTGAGCTTCCCTTTCACATTATCATTATAATGCATTATCCATCACGATGCTATAATGTTCTCCAAGCAGTCCTGGTCATTGTCAATGTCCTCTATTCTAAAGGAAAGTACATTGGCGTAGCCATGACCGCTGCAGTATAAGAACCAAGAAAACCATTTCAGAGCCAGTGAGTTGATCAATATATTGAATGGAAAGCGCATGTGGAAATGTTAAGACATACAGTTTTCCAATATAGTTGTTTTGTGGACTGCAGCTTGAAATCCAAGACGGAGACGCCTCACTCATTTCAGAATCCAAAAAAAATAAATGTGTTTCCTCTTCTGCCTCTCTATTTAAAAGCATTGAAAAAAGCAGTTGCTATATTGATTTGATTCAAAATAATGACCTACATTTCAAGACCATCCCTCCATATTGTCATTCTCAAAGTGAGGCCTAAATCAATGTGGAATATGTCATCTAAATCTAAAGGATTCAATCCTCTTTATTGGTCACATATAAATGTGTTCTCACACAGTGAGAATGAGTTCCTCTGCATTGAACCCATCCTAGCATGAGGAGCAGTGGGTATCAGCTATTGTATAAACAGGGGAGCAGGGGAGGGGGTCTGGTGCCTTGCTCAAGGGCACCTCGGCAGTGCCCAGGTGTTATGTGACGAGGACTTGAACCGGCAACCTTCCGGTTGCCCAAGCCAAGTCCTGACAGACTGAGCTATCCTACCGCCCTGCTAACAGAACTCTGTAAGCCTACATATGAATCACACACTGACCTCGGTGAATTTAGATTAGATTCAGACAATTTAGGGAAATAAACGGAGCAAGAAATTAATTTGCAAGCATTAAAGACGGGCGTCAAAAAGGCTGTGAGCCATGACCATGCCTCCATCTTCACACACACAACTAGTCTCTCTGTTAAATCAATGTGTATTTAAAAGAAAAAATCTATATATATGTATATCTATATATACTCCTATTCTATATGAAACCACTGCTATAAGCCAATATTGCCAGATACATGTGTACCCTGTAAACTACATGAGCCGTGAGTCCCGTGGACCTGTCTGCTGACTGCTAGAACATATCCTCTACCAGAGCTCTAGCATATCTTAATAACCTGCCTCCTATTCACTCTGAAAACCATCAAATGCATTGCCCTCCAGCTGACAACATGTAATCAGCTTCACAACCGTAGCCCATTGGACAGCGCAGCATAAGCCTCCTGCTTCGGTCAGATCAGGGCCAGTGTGGAGGTATTGGGCCTTTCACAGTGGACAGGCTTGGGACTTATCCACAGAGGGGATGGAATTTACAGGATGATCTCCCCCTCCCTCACACACACACACACACACACACACACACACACATGCAAGCAAACACACGCAGAGACACACACACACACGCACATGCACAAAGGCACACACGCGCGCGCGCATGCAGGCCGGCATACACACATGCACCCAGACACACGCACACACACACACACACACACACACACACACACACACACACACACACACATGCACATACACACGTATCACATCAAAGGTAGTAGGTCCCAGTTATTCAACAACGTATTTTTAATATTCAGCTGGTTATTTACATATTTATATTTTTTAGTTTATTACGCTATGGCGCTATGAATTGCCTATGAACATATGTGGTCATAATTATGTTTACAGTGCAGAGACAAAATAAGTGTCCCTTCCATATGAAATATCTATTGGTCCAGGTCAAGTGACATCATCACGTAAACATTCAATAACAGTCTGTCCCTGTGGAAGGATATGGGCGTTTTGTGACTCTTGTGAGTCTCGTCCAAGTTATTTCATTAGTTGGAGCTGCCTTCAGTGGACTACCAAGGACAAACGAAACACAACTTCAAATATAGAAATGAAGGTCCCTGCAGGTCCATGGTATCCAAGAGGCAGTGACAGAGGCCGTTTGTAAACTGGTGTAAACACAGCAAGAGATGCTAAGAGAGGGAATGTGTGTTTCACAGGCGAACCAGCGCTGACGGTGTGTGTAACTCTACCCTTTCTATTATAAGGTCACACACTATCAGATCATAATGGCAAATAGTGATAGGACTACAGAACTACATGCCATTATAATATTAGTAAGTTGACATCTCAGGATACAAAGTCTGGTCTGCAATTGCAGTTCAAATTAATGACGTGTCTTCAGACGTGTTGTAAAGATAGGGAGGGATTCTGCAACTTATTAAAGGGACGTTCCACCGATTTTTCAATATTTTAATGGTCTTCAACAAAAGCCTTCAAATGAAAAAGCTGCTTAGAAATACGTTCTGTACATCAAAATAAAGCAATTTTCATTCCCTGGAATATCCCCGGCCAATCAGATTGGAGTTTGGCTCCGTGAGAATCAGTTGCCTTGTTGCTGTTAGGGATGAAGAGCTACACAAGAGTTTATTTTGTACGATGGCTGCCAGCAATGAACAGTGAAGATGAGGACCAGAACTTCAGCCAAGCCTTACTGAGTGGAAGGAATGAGGATATTTATTTTAGCCAGAACACACCGAAGAGGAAATCTTACAGGAGAGGCAGAAATGTGCAGGGAAATGTGCAACAGCTGTGAGTCCTGCTGTTAAGGGTCTCTCGTTGAAGTAATACAGTATTGCTGCATGGACGTTTGACAAATTTGTTTTTTTCACGCAATGTTTGTAAGTGCAGTATTGCCATTACTAAAACCACATTTTTTACTCATGCACTTTCAGCGTCTCATTCAATGACAGTACCATTAAAGTACCAATGCTTATATACATGCACATGTACACATAACCCACAGGTTGAGGAATAGAAAAAAACTGAACTCTGTACAAAAGTCACTGATCTTAGATCTGCCTCTTGGAACGCTCACCCGGATGTAAACAAGTTCCCGTAATGTTCAGCTCGACTCAGGCTTGCCGTGCAACCATGGACTTTGTAGTCATTTGGCAATATTTATACAACTTTCTTCTTTAGAGTATATGTTTGTTTGGTTTGTGGATACATTTTGACAGCTTGGGACACTATCACACTATGATCACACTATATGATCACACTATGATCACACTATGATCACACTATATGATCACACTATGATCACACTATATGATCACACTATGATCACACTATATGATCACACTATGATCACACTATGATCACAATATGATCACACTATATAATCACACTATATGATCACACTATGATCACACTATGATCACACTATATGATCACACTATGATCACACTATGATCACACTATGATCACACTATATGATCACACTATATGATCACACTATGATCACAATATGATCACACTATGATCACACTATGATCACACTATATGATCACACTATGATCACACTATGATCACACTATGATCACACTATATGATCACACTATATGATCACACTATGATCACACTATATGATCACACTATGATCACACTAATGATCACACTATATGATCACACTATGATCACACTATATGATCACACTATGATCACACTAGGATCACACTATATGATCACACTATATGATCACACTATATGATCACACTATGATCACACTATATGATCACACTATGATCACACTATATGATCACACTATGATCACACTATGATCACACTATATGATCACACTATATGATCACACTATGATCACACTATATGATCACACTATATGATCACACTATATGATCACACTATGATCACACTATATGATCACACTATGATCACACTATATGATCACACTATATGATCACACTATGATCACACTATATGATCACACTATGATCACACTATATGATCACACTATATGATCACACTATATGATCACACTATATGATCACACTATGATCACACTATGATCACACTATATGATCACACTATGTGATCACACTATATGATCACACTATGATCACACTATATGATCACACTATGATCACACTATGATCACACTATGATCACACTATGATCACACTATGATCACACTATATGATCACACTATGATCACACTATGATCACACTATGATCACACTATGATCACACTATATTATCACACTATGATCACACTATGATCACACTATGATCACTATATGATCACACTATGATCACACTATGATCACACTATATTATCACACTATGATCACACTATATGATCACACTATATGATCACACTATGATCACACTATGATCACACTATATGATCACACTATGATCACACTATGATCACACTATATGATCACTATATGATCACACTATGATCACACTACGATCACACTATATGATCACACTATGATCACACTATATGATCACACTATGATCACACTATGATCACACTATGATCACACTATGATCACACTATGATCACACTATGATCACACTATATGATCACACTATGATCACACTATGATCACACTATATGATCACACTATGATCACACTATGATCACACTATATGATCACTATATGATCACACTATGATCACACTACGATCACACTATATGATCACACTATGATCACACTATATGATCACACTATATGATCACACTATGATCACACTATGATCACACTATGATCACACTATGATCACACTATATGATCACACTATGATCACACTATGTGATCACACTATGATCACACTATATGATCACACTATATGATCACACTATGATCACACTATGTGATCACACTATGATCACACTATATGATCACACTATATGATCACACTATCATCACACTATCATCACACTATGTGATCACACTATATGATCACACTATATGATCACACTATGATCACACTATATGATCACACTATATGATCACACTATGATCACACTATGTGATCACACTATGATCACACTATATGATCACACTATATGATCACACTATATGATCACACTATTGATCACACTATATGATCACACTATATGATCACACTATATGATCACACTATGATCACACTATATGATCACACTATGATCACACTATGATCACACTATGATCACACTATGATCACACTATATGATCACACTATATGATCACACTATGATCACACTATGATCACACTATGATCACACTATGATCACACTATATGATCACACTAATGATCACACTATATGATCACACTATGATCACACTATATGATCACACTATGATCACACTATATGATCACACTATGATCACACTATGATCACACTATATGATCACACTATATGATCACACTATGATCACACTATATGATCACACTATGATCACACTTATGATCACACTATGATCACACTATATGATCACACTATGATCACACTATATGATCACACTATGATCACACTATATGATCACACTATGATCACACTAGGATCACACTATATGATCACACTATGATCACACTATATGATCACACTATATGATCACACTATGATCACACTATATGATCACACTATGATCACACTATGATCACACTATATGATCACACTATATGATCACACTATATGATCACACTATGATCACACTATATGATCACACTATTGATCACACTATATGATCACACTATGATCACACTATGATCACACTATATGATCACACTATATGATCACACTATGATCACACTATATGATCACACTATATGATCACACTATATGATCACACTATGATCACACTATATGATCACACTATGATCACACTATATGATCACACTATATGATCACACTATGATCACACTATATGATCACACTATGATCACACTATATGATCACACTATGATCACACTATATGATCACACTATATGATCACACTATGATCACACTATATGATCACACTATGATCACACTATGATCACACTATATGATCACACATATGATCACACTATATGATCACACTATATGATCACACTATGATCACACTATGATCACACTATATGATCACACTATGTGATCACACTATATGATCACACTATGATCACACTATATGATCACACTATGATCACACTATGATCACACTATGATCACACTATGATCACACTATATGATCACACTATGTGATCACACTATGATCACACTATGATCACACTATGATCACACTATGATCACACTATATGATCACACTATGATCACACTATGATCACACTATGATCACTATATGATCACACTATGATCACACTATGATCACACTATATGATCACACTATGATCACACTATATGATCACACTATATGATCACACTATGATCACACTATGATCACACTATATGATCACACTATGATCACACTATGATCACACTATATGATCACTATATGATCACACTATGATCACACTACGATCACACTATATGATCACACTATGATCACACTATATGATCACACTATATGATCACACTATGATCACACTATGATCACACTATGATCACACTATGATCACACTCTGATCACACTATATGATCACACTATATGATCACACTATGATCACACTATGATCACACTATATGATCACACTATGATCACACTATGATCACACTATATGATCACTATATGATCACACTATGATCACACTACGATCACACTATATGATCACACTATGATCACACTATATGATCACACTATATGATCACACTATGATCACACTATGATCACACTATGATCACACTATGATCACACTATATGATCACACTATGATCACACTATGATCACACTATGATCACACTATATGATCACACTATATGATCACACTATATGATCACACTATGATCACACTATATGATCACACTATGATCACACTATGATCACACTATATGATCACTATATGATCACACTATGATCACACTACGATCACACTATATGATCACACTATGATCACACTATATGATCACACTATGTGATCACACTATGATCACACTATATGATCACACTATATGATCACACTATGATCACTCTATGTGATCACACTATGATCACACTATATGATCACACTATATGATCACACTATATGATCACTCTATGATCACACTATCATCACACTATCATCACACTATGTGATCACACTATATGATCACACTATATGATCACACTATGATCACACTATATGATCACACTATATGATCACACTATGATCACACTATGTGATCACACTATGATCACACTATATGATCACACTATGTGATCACACTATATGATCACACTATATGATCACACTATGATCACACTATATGATCACACTATATGATCACACTATGATCACACTATATGATCACACTATATGATCACACTATGATCACACTATGATCACACTATATGATCACACTATGATCACACTATGATCACACTATGATCACACTATATGATCACACTATATGATCACACTATGATCACAATATGATCACACTATGATCACACTATGATCACACTATATGATTACACTATGATCACACTATGATCACACTATGATCACACTATATGATCACACTATATGATCACACTATGATCACACTATATGATCACACTATGATCACACTAATGATCACACTATATGATCACACTATGATCACACTATATGATCACACTATGATCACACTATATGATCACACTATGATCACACTATGATCACACTATATGATCACACTATATGATCACACTATGATCACACTATATGATCACACTATGATCACACTATGTGATCACACTATGATCACACTATATGATCACACTATGATCACACTATATGATCACACTATGATCACACTATATGATCACACTATGATCACACTAGGATCACACTATATGATCACACTATGATCACACTATATGATCACACTATATGATCACACTATGATCACACTATATGATCACACTAGGATCACACTAGGATCACACTATATGATCACACTATATGATCACACTATATGATCACACTATGATCACACTATATGATCACACTATGATCACACTATATGATCACACTATGATCACACTAGGATCACACTATATGATCACACTATATGATCACACTATGATCACACTATATGATCACACTATATGATCACACTATATGATCACACTATGATCACACTATATGATCACACTATGATCACACTATATGATCACACTATATGATCACACTATGATCACACTATATGATCACACTATGATCACACTATATGATCACACTATGATCACACTATATGATCACACTATATGATCACACTATGATCACACTATATGATCACACTATATGATCACACTATGATCACACTATATGATCACACAATATGATCACACTATATGATCACACTATATGATCACACTATGATCACACTATGATCACACTATATGATCACACTATGTGATCACACTATATGATCACACTATGATCACACTATATGATCACACTATGATCACACTATGATCACACTATGATCACACTATGATCACACTATATTATCACACTATGATCACACTATGATCACACTATGATCACTATATGATCACACTATGATCACACTATGATCACACTATATTATCACACTATGATCACACTATATGATCACACTATATGATCACACTATGATCACACTATGATCACACTATATGATCACACTATGATCACACTATGATCACACTATATGATCACTATATGATCACACTATGATCACACTACGATCACACTATATGATCACACTATGATCACACTATATGATCACACTATATGATCACACTATGATCACACTATGATCACACTAGGATCACACTATGATCACACTCTGATCACACTATATGATCACACTATATGATCACACTATGATCACACTATATGATCACACTATGATCACACTATGATCACACTATATGATCACTATATGATCACACTATGATCACACTACGATCACACTATATGATCACACTATGATCACACTATATGATCACACTATATGATCACACTATGATCACACTATGATCACACTATGATCACACTATGATCACACTATATGATCACACTATGATCACACTATGTGATCACACTATGATCACACTATATGATCACACTATATGATCACACTATGATCACACTATGTGATCACACTATGATCACACTATATGATCACACTATATGATCACACTATCATCACACTATCATCACACTATCATCACACTATGTGATCACACTATATGATCACACTATATGATCACACTATGATCACACTATATGATCACACTATATGATCACACTATGATCACACTATGTGATCACACTATGATCAGACTATATGATAACACTATATGATCACACTATATGATCACACTATATGATCACACTATGATCACACTATATGATCACACTATATGATCACACTATGATCACACTATGTGATCACACTATGATCACACTATATGATCACACTATATGATCACACTATGATCACACTATGATCACACTATGATCACACTATCATCACACTATGCGATCACACTATATGATCACACTATGATCACACTATGATCACACTATCATCACACTATATGATCACACTATGAGCACACTATGATCACACTATGTGATCATACTATGATCACACTATGATTAACACTATGATCACACTATATGATCACACTATGATCACACTATGATCACACTATGTGATCACACTATGATCACACTATGATCACACTATGTGATCACACTATGATCACACTATGATCACACTATGATCACACTATATGATCACACTATGATCACACTATATGATCACACTATGATCACACTATATGATCACACTATATGATCACACTATGATCACACTATGATCACACTATATGATCACACTATATGATCACACTATATGATCACACTATGATCACACTATATGATCACACTATGATCACACTATGATCACACTATGATCACACTATGATCACACTATGATCACACTATATGATCACACTATATGATCACACTATGATCACACTATGATCACACTATATGATCACACTATGATCACACTATGATCACACTATATGATCACACTACGATCACACTATATGATCACACTATTATCACACTATATGATCACACTATGTGATCACACTATGATCACACTATATGATCACACTATATGATCACACTATGATCACTCTATGTGATCACACTATGATCACACTATATGATCACACTATATGATCACACTATATGATCACACTATGATCACACTATCATCACACTATCATCACACTATGTGATCACACTATATGATCACACTATATGATCACACTATGATCACACTATATGATCACACTATGTGATCACACTATGATCACACCATATGATCACACTATGTGATCACACTATATGATCACACTATGATCACACTATATGATCACACTATGATCACACTATATGATCACACTATATGATCACACTATGATCACACTATATGATCACACTATGATCACACTATGATCACACTATGTGATCACACTATCATCACACTATGATCACACTATGTGATCACACTATATGATCACACTATGATCACACTATGATCACACTATGATCACACTATGTGATCACACTATGATCACACTATATGATCACACTATATGATCACACTATGATCACACTATGTGATCACACTATCATCACACTATGCGATCACATTATATCATCACACTATCATCACACTATCATCACACTATCATCACACTATGCGATCACACTATATCATCACACTATCATCACACTATCATCACACTATATGATCACACAATGAGCACACTATGATCACACTATGTGATCACACTATGATCACACAATGATCACACTATGATCACACTATTTGATCACACTATGATCACACTATGATCACACTATGATCACACTATATGATCACACTATGATCACACTATGATCACACTATGATCACACTATATGATCACTATATGATCACACTATGATCACACTACGATCACACTATATGATCACACTATGATCACACTATATGATCACACTATATGATCACACTATGATCACACTATGATCACACTATGATCACACTATCATCACACTATATGATCACACTATGATCACACTATGTGATCACACTATGATCACACTATATGATCACACAATATGATCACACTATGATCACACTATGTGATCACACTATGATCACACTATATGATCACACTATATGATCACACTATCATCACACTATCATCACACTATGTGATCACACTATATGATCACACTATATGATCACACTATGATCACACTATATGATCACACTATATGATCACACTATGATCACACTATGTGATCACACTATGATCACACTATATGATCACACTATATGATCACACTATATGATCACACTATATGATCACACTATATGATCACACTATATGATCACACTATGATCACACTATATGATCACACTATGATCACACTATGATCACACTATGAACACACTATGATCACACTATATGATCACACTATATGATCACACTATATGATTACACTATGATCACACTATGATCACACTATGATCACACTATATGATCACACTATATGATCACACTAAATGATCACACTATATGATCACACTATGATCACACTATATGATCACACTATGATCACACTATATGATCACACTATGATCACACTATGATCACACTATATGATCACACTATATGATCACACTATGATCACACTATATGATCACACTATGATCACACTGTATGATCACACTATGATCACACTATATGATCACACTATGATCACACTATATGATCACACTATGATCACACTATATGATCACACTATGATCACACTAGGATCACACTATATGATCACACTATGATCACACTATATGATCACACTATATGATCACACTATGATCACACTATATGATCACACTAGGATCACACTAGGATCACACTATATGATCACACTATATGATCACACTATGATCACACTATATGATCACACTATGATCACACTATATGATCACACTATGATCACACTAGGATCACACTATATGATCACACTATATGATCACACTATGATCACACTATATGATCACACTATATGATCACACTATATGATCACACTATGATCACACTATATGATCACACTATGATCACACTATATGATCACACTATATGATCACACTATGATCACACTATATGATCACACTATGATCACACTATATGATCACACTATGATCACACTATATGATCACACTATATGATCACACTATGATCACACTATATGATCACACTATATGATCACACTATGATCACACTATATGATCACACATATGATCACACTATATGATCACACTATATGATCACACTATGATCACACTATGATCACACTATATGATCACACTATGTGATCACACTATATGATCACACTATGATCACACTATATGATCACACTATGATCACACTATGATCACACTATGATCACACTATGATCACACTATATGATCACACTATGTGATCACACTATGATCACACTATGATCACAATATGATCACACTATGATCACACTATATTATCACACTATGATCACACTATGATCACACTATGATCACTATATGATCACACTATGATCACACTATGATCACACTATATTATCACACTATGATCACACTATATGATCACACTATATGATCACACTATGATCACACTATGATCACACTATATGATCACACTATGATCACACTATGATCACACTATATGATCACTATATGATCACACTATGATCACACTACGATCACACTATATGATCACACTATGATCACACTATATGATCACACTATATGATCACACTATGATCACACTATGATCACACTATGATCACACTATGATCACACTCTGATCACACTATATGAGCACACTATATGATCACACTATGATCACACTATGATCACACTATATGATCACACTATGATCACACTATGATCACACTATATGATCACTATATGATCACACTATGATCACACTACGATCACACTATATGATCACACTATGATCACACTATATGATCACACTATATGATCACACTATGATCACACTATGATCACACTATGATCACACTATATGATCACACTATGATCACACTATGATCACACTATGATCACACTATATGATCACACTATATGATCACACTATATGATCACACTATGATCACACTATATGATCACACTATGATCACACTATGATCACACTATATGATCACTATATGATCACACTATGATCACACTACGATCACACTATATGATCACACTATGATCACACTATATGATCACACTATGTGATCACACTATGATCACACTATATGATCACACTATATGATCACACTATGATCACTCTATGTGATCACACTATGATCACACTATATGATCACACTATATGATCACACTATATGATCACTCTATGATCACACTATCATCACACTATGTGATCACACTATATGATCACACTATATGATCACACTATGATCACACTATATGATCACACTATATGATCACACTATGATCACACTATGTGATCACACTATGATCACACTATATGATCACACTATGTGATCACACTATATGATCACACTATATGATCACACTATGATCACACTATATGATCACACTATATGATCACACTATGATCACACTATATGATCACACTATATGATCACACTATGATCACACTATGATCACACTATATGATCACACTATGATCACACTATGATCACACTATGATCACACTATATGATCACACTATATGATCACACTATGATCACAATATGATCACACTATGATCACACTATGATCACACTATATGATTACACTATGATCACACTATGATCACACTATGATCACACTATATGATCACACTATATGATCACACTATGATCACACTATATGATCACACTATGATCACACTAATGATCACACTATATGATCACACTATGATCACACTATATGATCACACTATGATCACACTATATGATCACACTATGATCACACTATGATCACACTATATGATCACACTATATGATCACACTATGATCACACTATATGATCACACTATGATCACACTGTATGATCACACTATGATCACACTATATGATCACACTATGATCACACTATATGATCACACTATGATCACACTATATGATCACACTATGATCACACTAGGATCACACTATATGATCACACTATGATCACACTATATGATCACACTATATGATCACACTATGATCACACTATATGATCACACTAGGATCACACTAGGATCACACTATATGATCACACTATATGATCACACTATATGATCACACTATGATCACACTATATGATCACACTATGATCACACTATATGATCACACTATGATCACACTAGGATCACACTATATGATCACACTATATGATCACACTATGATCACACTATATGATCACACTATATGATCACACTATATGATCACACTATGATCACACTATATGATCACACTATGATCACACTATATGATCACACTATATGATCACACTATGATCACACTATATGATCACACTATGATCACACTATATGATCACACTATGATCACACTATATGATCACACTATATGATCACACTATGATCACACTATATGATCACACTATATGATCACACTATGATCACACTATATGATCACACAATATGATCACACTATATGATCACACTATATGATCACACTATGATCACACTATGATCACACTATATGATCACACTATGTGATCACACTATATGATCACACTATGATCACACTATATGATCACACTATGATCACACTATGATCACACTATGATCACACTATGATCACACTATATTATCACACTATGATCACACTATGATCACACTATGATCACTATATGATCACACTATGATCACACTATGATCACACTATATTATCACACTATGATCACACTATATGATCACACTATATGATCACACTATGATCACACTATGATCACACTATATGATCACACTATGATCACACTATGATCACACTATATGATCACTATATGATCACACTATGATCACACTACGATCACACTATATGATCACACTATGATCACACTATATGATCACACTATATGATCACACTATGATCACACTATGATCACACTATGATCACACTATGATCACACTCTGATCACACTATATGATCACACTATATGATCACACTATGATCACACTATGATCACACTATATGATCACACTATGATCACACTATGATCACACTATATGATCACTATATGATCACACTATGATCACACTACGATCACACTATATGATCACACTATGATCACACTATATGATCACACTATATGATCACACTATGATCACACTATGATCACACTATGATCACACTATGATCACACTATATGATCACACTATGATCACACTATGTGATCACACTATGATCACACTATATGATCACACTATATGATCACACTATGATCACACTATGTGATCACACTATGATCACACTATATGATCACACTATATGATCACACTATCATCACACTATCATCACACTATCATCACACTATGTGATCACACTATATGATCACACTATATGATCACACTATGATCACACTATATGATCACACTATATGATCACACTATGATCACACTATGTGATCACACTATGATCAGACTATATGATAACACTATATGATCACACTATATGATCACACTATATGATCACACTATGATCACACTATATGATCACACTATGATCACACTATGATCACACTATATGATCACACTATGATCACACTATGATCACACTATATGATCACTATATGATCACACTATGATCACACTACGATCACACTATATGATCACACTATGATCACACTATATGATCACACTATATGATCACACTATGATCACACTATGATCACACTATGATCACACTATGATCACACTCTGATCACACTATATGATCACACTATATGATCACACTATGATCACACTATGATCACACTATATGATCACACTATGATCACACTATGATCACACTATATGATCACTATATGATCACACTATGATCACACTACGATCACACTATATGATCACACTATGATCACACTATATGATCACACTATATGATCACACTATGATCACACTATGATCACACTATGATCACACTATGATCACACTATATGATCACACTATGATCACACTATGATCACACTATGATCACACTATATGATCACACTATATGATCACACTATATGATCACACTATGATCACACTATATGATCACACTATGATCACACTATGATCACACTATATGATCACTATATGATCACACTATGATCACACTACGATCACACTATATGATCACACTATGATCACACTATATGATCACACTATGTGATCACACTATGATCACACTATATGATCACACTATATGATCACACTATGATCACTCTATGTGATCACACTATGATCACACTATATGATCACACTATATGATCACACTATATGATCACTCTATGATCACACTATCATCACACTATCATCACACTATGTGATCACACTATATGATCACACTATATGATCACACTATGATCACACTATATGATCACACTATATGATCACACTATGATCACACTATGTGATCACACTATGATCACACTATATGATCACACTATGTGATCACACTATATGATCACACTATATGATCACACTATGATCACACTATATGATCACACTATATGATCACACTATGATCACACTATATGATCACACTATATGATCACACTATGATCACACTATGATCACACTATATGATCACACTATGATCACACTATGATCACACTATGATCACACTATATGATCACACTATATGATCACACTATGATCACAATATGATCACACTATGATCACACTATGATCACACTATATGATTACACTATGATCACACTATGATCACACTATGATCACACTATATGATCACACTATATGATCACACTATGATCACACTATATGATCACACTATGATCACACTAAATGATCACACTATATGATCACACTATGATCACACTATATGATCACACTATGATCACACTATATGATCACACTATGATCACACTATGATCACACTATATGATCACACTATATGATCACACTATGATCACACTATATGATCACACTATGATCACACTGTATGATCACACTATGATCACACTATATGATCACACTATGATCACACTATATGATCACACTATGATCACACTATATGATCACACTATGATCACACTAGGATCACACTATATGATCACACTATGATCACACTATATGATCACACTATATGATCACACTATGATCACACTATATGATCACACTAGGATCACACTAGGATCACACTATATGATCACACTATATGATCACACTATATGATCACACTATGATCACACTATATGATCACACTATGATCACACTATATGATCACACTATGATCACACTAGGATCACACTATATGATCACACTATATGATCACACTATGATCACACTATATGATCACACTATATGATCACACTATATGATCACACTATGATCACACTATATGATCACACTATGATCACACTATATGATCACACTATATGATCACACTATGATCACACTATATGATCACACTATGATCACACTATATGATCACACTATGATCACACTATATGATCACACTATATGATCACACTATGATCACACTATATGATCACACTATATGATCACACTATGATCACACTATATGATCACACAATATGATCACACTATATGATCACACTATATGATCACACTATGATCACACTATGATCACACTATATGATCACACTATGTGATCACACTATATGATCACACTATGATCACACTATATGATCACACTATGATCACACTATGATCACACTATGATCACACTATGATCACACTATATTATCACACTATGATCACACTATGATCACACTATGATCACTATATGATCACACTATGATCACACTATGATCACACTATATTATCACACTATGATCACACTATATGATCACACTATATGATCACACTATGATCACACTATGATCACACTATATGATCACACTATGATCACACTATGATCACACTATATGATCACTATATGATCACACTATGATCACACTACGATCACACTATATGATCACACTATGATCACACTATATGATCACACTATATGATCACACTATGATCACACTATGATCACACTATGATCACACTATGATCACACTCTGATCACACTATATGATCACACTATATGATCACACTATGATCACACTATGATCACACTATATGATCACACTATGATCACACTATGATCACACTATATGATCACTATATGATCACACTATGATCACACTACGATCACACTATATGATCACACTATGATCACACTATATGATCACACTATATGATCACACTATGATCACACTATGATCACACTATGATCACACTATGATCACACTATATGATCACACTATGATCACACTATGTGATCACACTATGATCACACTATATGATCACACTATATGATCACACTATGATCACACTATGTGATCACACTATGATCACACTATATGATCACACTATATGATCACACTATCATCACACTATCATCACACTATCATCACACTATGTGATCACACTATATGATCACACTATATGATCACACTATGATCACACTATATGATCACACTATATGATCACACTATGATCACACTATGTGATCACACTATGATCAGACTATATGATAACACTATATGATCACACTATATGATCACACTATATGATCACACTATGATCACACTATATGATCACACTATATGATCACACTATGATCACACTATGTGATCACACTATGATCACACTATATGATCACACTATATGATCACACTATGATCACACTATGATCACACTATGATCACACTATCATCACACTATGCGATCACACTATGATCACACTATATGATCACACTATATGATCACACTATGATCACACTATATGATCACACTATGATCACACTATGATCACACTATGTGATCACACTATCATCACACTATGATCACACTATGTGATCACACTATATGATCACACTATGATCACACTATGATCACACTATGATCACACTATGTGATCACACTATGATCACACTATATGATCACACTATATGATCACACTATGATCACACTATGTGATCACACTATCATCACACTATGCGATCACACTATATGATCACACTATGATCACACTATCATCACACTATCATCACACTATGCGATCACACTATATCATCACACTATCATCACACTATCATCACACTATATGATCACACAATGAGCACACTATGATCACACTATGTGATCACACTATGATCACACAATGATCACACAATGATCACACTATGTGATCACACTATGATCACACTATGATCACACTATGTGATCACACTATGATCACACTATGATCACACTATGATCACACTATATGATCACACTATGATCACACTATATGATCACACTATGATCACACTATATGATCACACTATATGATCACACTATGATCACACTATATGATCACACTATGATCACACTATATGATCACACTATATGATCACACTATATGATCACACTATGATCACACTATATGATCACACTATGATCACACTATGATCACACTATGATCACACTATGATCACACTATGTGATCACACTATGATCACACTATGATCACACTATGTGAGCACACTATGATCACACTATGATCACACTATATGATCACACTATGATCACACTATGATCACACTATATGATCACACTATGATCACACTATATGATCACACTATATGATCACACTATGATCACATTATATGATCACACTATATGATCACACTATATGATCACACTATGATCACTCTATGTGATCACACTATGATCACACTATATGATCACACTATATGATCACACTATATGATCACACTATGATCACACTATCATCACACTATCATCACACTATGTGATCACACTATATGATCACACTATATGATCACACTATGATCACACTATATGATCACACTATGTGATCACACTATGATCACACCATATGATCACACTATGTGATCACACTATATGATCACACTATGATCACACTATATGATCACACTATGATCACACTATATGATCACACTATATGATCACACTATGATCACACTATATGATCACACTATGATCACACTATGATCACACTATGTGATCACACTATCATCACACTATGATCACACTATGTGATCACACTATATGATCACACTATGATCACACTATGATCACACTATGATCACACTATGTGATCACACTATGATCACACTATATGATCACACTATATGATCACACTATGATCACACTATGTGATCACACTATCATCACACTATGCGATCACACTATATGATCACACTATGATCACACTATCATCACACTATCATCACACTATGCGATCACACTATATCATCACACTATCATCACACTATCATCACACTATATGATCACACAATGAGCACACTATGA
>CM051001.1:6348215-6355715 GCA_027704905.1 Muraenolepis orangiensis | reverse complement strand
GAGACACTGGGGATTTAAACTCAAAAACCCAGTGAGGAAAAGGATGAACCTTACAAGAGGACGTTTGATTTACCGGTAGGTTTCGCTACCGTTTGAAATAAAATATTATGGATGCTTATTTGTACTTATAGGGTTTGAAATAGTTAAGAGTTCATAGTGGTTAGTTGAGGTATATGGTTGGAGTGGTTAGTTTAGGTATCAAGGTTTTTTTGGTGAAGTTTAGGTACTTGATTTGAGATGGTAAGTTTGTAAGCACTCTAATAGAGATGGTTTAGGTATTAGGTTAGAGATGGTTCTTTTAGGTATTTATATGTTAGAGATGGTTAGTTTAGGTGTTACTTTAGAGATGGTTAGTTTAGGTGTTAGGTTAGAGATGGTTAGTTTAGGTGTTAGGTTAGAGATGGTTGGCTATGGTATTAGGTTAGAGATGGTTAGTTTAGGTGTTAGGTCAGAGATGGTTAGTTTAGGTGTTAGGTTAGAGATGGTTGGCTATGGTATTAGGTTAGAGATGGTTACTTTAGGTGTTAGGTCAGAGATAGTGAGTTTAGGTGTTACGTTAGAGGTGGTGAGTTTAGGTGTTAGGTTAGAAATGGTTAGTTTATGTGTTAGGTTAGAGATGGCTAGTTTAGATGTGAGGTTAGACATGGTTAGTTTAGGTATTAGGTTAGAGATAGTTAGTATAGGGGTTAGGTAAGAGATGGTTAGTTTAGGTGTTAGGTTAGCGATGGTTAGTTTAGGTGTTAGATTAGAGATGGTTAGTTTAGGTGTCAGGTTAGAGATGGTTAGTTTAGGTGTTAGGTTAGAGATGGTTAGTTTAGGTGTTACGTTAGAGGTGGTTAGTTTAGGTGTTAGGTGTTAGGCTATGGATGTTCAAGTTCGAGGTTCTCTTAACCGGTGGTTAAGGTCAGGGTTCTGGGTGTTGCCAGCTGTGTCCCCTTGGTGCCTCCTTTAAAAAAGGGTGCCCAGCTATAGGAGTTCAATAACTGAGCTCACATACAGGGATAACAGACATAAAAGACCAATGAAATGAGGTCCAGTAGATTCATAGAGCAATGTTGTTCCATGCGCATGCTCTGTTGCGGACTGACACAACATTTGAAGACAGTTTCACATAGTAAAGGGCTTGTGATGGAGGACTTAGAGGACATTTTGATAACCTAAACGTAAATTATTGCAGCACAATCGGCTGTAGCCCCCATGTTCAATAAAACAGGTGGCAATTCATTGAAGATTGTGCTGACAATTTCGAGTTCCAATATTTCAAACCAAAAGTCTCATCTTCAGACTATAAAGCTGCTTATCCATGCCAATAAGGTGAATGGTCGTATATCTGGAAACCCTTTTGTATAGCCGACCGCTGAACCATATCATCACCTCACAATTTTGGAATAACCAAGATCACACCGATAAGCTTAGAATGTCTTACCCTCCCCAGATAGATAAGAGAAAAGGTACAGAGTATGTTTGAAAGGGGTGGAAGTTAATATTATTAAGTATTTATTTAAATGATTGATCTATAATATTCATAAAGTGAATTGCATTCATCTAACATGTTCCTATTCCCAGTTTTTTTAATACTTGATTTTGATACAGAAGCATACAATCAAACAGAGACATTGGATAACACTGACAACATTATTACAATCGAATAGACAGTAACTATGGTTACAGACAAAGAACCAAAATACCAATAATAAAAAGTGAGGGGTTTAAATGAATACTCAAAAACAGGCTCGACGTGAAGCCATGTAACGGAAATATCGGAAATGTCCACTGACCTGAAACATAGAAGAAATATATTTTTAATTGCTATTTCGAAATCATTATATGATTGGGGTCAACATTGTTCTTTGGCACTCTGTGAAATTATTTTGGTTTGTCCACGTATTTATGGGGTACGTTTGATTTTGTATCTGGATGAGCCAGAGTCAAAGCATTCCCTAAGGGTTAGCGTTAGGATTAGAGTTAGGGTTAGGTTACAGCTTCCTAAATACTCAAACAAATCAGCCACAACATAATCTTTAACTTATTCATTAAACACTTTCATCATATTCATATTTTTGACGCTGACCAACGCGATATGACTTCCTTTACCCAATTGGTGATGCTGTTCGAGTCTTAAATGTGTCATACAACCGATTGTCTACTCGTGCCTCATGAATACACTAACAACAAAGCAGAAGAGTTTCATGAATTTCTTCCAATCCATCATTATGAACCAATCCTCATTATGAACCAATCCTCATTATGAACCAATCCATCATTATGAACCAATCCTCATTATGAACCAATCCTCATTACGAACCAATCCTCATTATGAACCAATCCTCATTATGAACCAATCCATCATTATGAACCAATCCTCATTATGAACCAATCTCATTATGAACCAATCCTCATTATGAACCAATCCTCATTATGAACCAATCCTCATTATGAACCAATCCTCATTATGAACCAATCCTCATTATGAACCAATCTCATTATGAACCAATCCATCATTATGAACCAATCCTCATTATGAACCAATCCTCATTATGAACCAATCCTCATTATGAACCAATCCTCATTATGAACCAATCTCATTATGAACCAATCCATCATTATGAACCAATCCTCATTATGAACCAATCCTCATTATGAACCAATCCTCATTATGAACCAATCCTCATTATGAACCAATCCATCATTATGAACCAATCCTCATTATGAACCAATCCTCATTATGAACCAATCCTCCTCAGTGGAACGCGTTGTTTTACGCTGAAAGGAAATCCTTCTGGCGGTTGTGTTGTGCAGCGTGGTGGGCGTCTGAATAACACATACATATCCAAATATATGTCTACAACTAGGAACACATTTGCCAGCAAACACATCGATTTGTTCGTTACACACACATATCGTTATTATTTTTTAAATATTATGAATTACTCCGTGAAATCGGATTTACATTGCGGACGGGAGATTTTTCGATCGGCAGTCAATATCACACCACACTGTAATGGAAATTGTTGGTGGAAAATATAACCTTTGGAAAGATACTGATAGCTTTATGATATCTTGTAGGCTATATAAAAGACAGTCCATTTACCATTTACCATTTGTAGGCTAGCAGGTTTGTTTTTGTTTGTCTTATGACGGTATTGTTTCAGCTGTATATTTCACAAAAGTCACAGGAGCAGCGGTTGTGATCAGTAGCCACGATCACAACTGGAATGAAAGTTTACTTGAATTAATGTATTAATTTAATTAATGTATTGTGGGTTTTTTCGCAGGAGCTCACAGTGTGAACACGGTACCCAAAAGGAGGATGATAACTACTCGTCAGTGATGGTAAGCTGCTGCTTTGAGGTCCTCATTAAAGTGGCACGGTTGGTTTTACTTCCATATGTTGAGGACTGTGTTTGGGATGTCTTCTTCCGTCCAGGTGTGCCAAGTCTTATTTCTGTAATTGGTTTGCACGCCTCAATTCGTCTCGTGATGAACCGATTTCAGGTAATCATACATTTTAAATAATGGTGTTATGTGTTGCATGTGCGTGAGTTGGTGGGTGATATTGGCATGTATCTTAGCATGTATTATTGAGCTTTTCCTCATTTGTACAGAGAGGTGCATGGGGTTCATCTTCCCTCCCATCTCTCTGGATAACCACTTAAGCATGTAGCCAAGACTCGGCCCAGGTGCTCACTCACATAGTCTTAGCCTTTGGGATGGAGCATTCACTTTCAGTGTGTGTGTGTGTGTGTGTGTGTGTGTGTGGTGTGTGTGTGTGTGGTGTGTGTGTGTGTGTGTGTGTGTGTGTGTGTGTGTGTGTGTGTGTGTGTGTGTGCGTGCGTGTGTGTGTGTAGTTGCGTCTGTGTGTGTGTGTGGTTGTGTGTAAGTGTGTGTGTGTGGTTGTGTGTGTGTGTGTGTGTGTGTAAGTGTGTGTGTGTGTGTGTGGGGCTGCTAGCGGGAATGCTCCATGCTTTAATAGGTGTGTTCACGGCACGACTGGGGTTCCAATATAATCATACTGATTGGCATGTGGCATTTATGGTCCAAAATACTCATTTGTGCTTTTGCGTCTTGGCAGGCCAGCATTCAGTAATATGATTTAACCGCTCAGACCATGGAGTGTGACGGAGGGCATTATGGATGTGTGTTCATTCAATACAGAGGAAAGGCTCTTTGCTTCTTACCATTTATATTCACACAAACGGACAAGACAACCGTTGATATTACAAGAAATGTCACTACAATAAGATGTATAAAATAATAAAAGATTTTACAACCATACATCATTGTAGACACTACAATTCACCGTTTTAGACAAATGACGCCGGAAGAAGGACATACTTTTCCTACATGTTGAATGTGTGTGGTGAATGTGAATGGACACTGAAAGGCCTTTCATCTCTCTAGGCCTACCTCCTGCTAACGCTTGACTCTATTTGCTTGGGTAATATAGGTTCTAGTGCACCTAGGTCCAGGGAAGTATAGGAAGAACATCCAATCACGGACGCAACCAAAATGAAATCAGGAGGAGGACGTCAGATGTAGATAAAACCATGAAGGAAATGCATACATGTGCTATGTCTCACAAACAAACAAAACAATGTCTACATTATGCCTGCACCATCTAGAAAAAATGTGTTTCTACTTCGTAAACTTAAACGAATATGACTACAATTGAAATTTGCAAAAACTAAATATGAATGAAATTCACACATTTCACAAAACTCTTTCCTCCCCGGCGCAAACGGATCACTGTGGATGTCGAGCGTTTTTTTTTTTTTTCATCTGACGACGGAAAGCCAGTTATAGCCAGTTATAGCCAGCGTGTCGGAAGGCTTACGCCTGCAGCGTGTTTGAAGCTAGCTTTGTGACTAACCACCCCCCCCTCCCGGGCAGTCAAGACTCCACGCCAGGAGACGATCAGCTCAGAATTCCTTTTTTATGCCCCCCTCTGCAGAGAAGCACCAGCGGGATGGGGGCGTTCAGTCTCACTCCCGCCATCCGGTCATCAACATCCAAAGCCTCCATTTACAAGACACGGAGCCGAGCCACAGGGGTAGTGTTACACACACAGATTACCTGCAGATCACACCTAGAGGGGGGGGGGGGGGGGGGGGGAGGCGGCTAAGACTAAGAGAGGAGCCCCCTTCATCACTTGACTCAATGCATTCATACAGGCAGGTGCACACACACACACACACACACACACACACACACAACACACACACACACACGCACACACAACACACACACACATACACACACACACACACACAACACACACACGCACACACAACACACACACACACAACACACACACACGCAACACACACACATATACACACACACACGCACATATACACACACACACACACACACACACAAACACACACACACACGCGCACACACATACACACACACACACACACACACACACACACACACACACATGCCATTACTATACTGCTGAATGCCAAGCCACCTCATTGCTAATGCAGGAGTGTGAGTGATGTGTCTCGGATGTCTAATGTGAAACATGAGTGGTTCCAAGGGGCAGGAGTGGTTCAGTTAAGGTCGTGGCAGGGTGTGTATTGTAAGTGTTGTGCCAAAAGGGCCACAGTTGACTTGGGCCACAGGGGGGCTGTTGTCACTGTGGGAGCTTCACTGACCTCCAGTCTGCCTTGAGGTAAGGAGAACCATAGCGAGGATGGTCCTAGAAAAGCAAATGACCAAAGAAAATGTGTCTAATAATTAGTCTGGCAGGCGGGGGATTCATTAAGCTTTGGTCTTAAATAGCCTCCAGCACTGGGATGCTAATGGTAAGAAATAAAATATATCAAAAGCATTAACCTGCTGCCTCTCTGTTTGAGCTTGATTGTATGTATATTGCTTTCGTTTCACTTTTAAAGCTTTAAATTTTGTTTGAATGTACTAACTTCACTTTGTGAATCAGAGAAAGCTTGTTGTAGCCACATGAAGATATGCACTTAGTTTCACACTATTAGTTAGTTTAGCACTACTTGTTTGACTTTTGTCTTACTAAATACAAACCATGCACTTGTATTTATTATTATGTATTTACCTAACATAATACAACACTGGTTGCATAATTCTTTCTTTGATTGGCTCACACTTCTGAAAGAAGTGATCTGAATGAAAACGGAAGAAAACACATTATACAATTGTAAATATGAACTTGAAGTGTTTGAACTTTGGGGGATCCAGTTTTCTGGTAAGGCCTTAGTCTTTTGGTTAGGCGTTAGTCTTCTGGTAGGGCTTTAGTCTTCTGGTTGGGCGTTAGTCTTCTGGTAGGGTCTTAGTCTTCTTGTAGGGTCTTAGTCTTCTGGTAGGGCCTTAGTCTTCTGGTAGGGCGTTAGTCTTCTGGTAGGGTGTTAGTCTTCTGGTAGGGTGTTAGTCTTCTGGTAGGGTGTTAGTCTTCTGGTAGGGTGTTAGTCTTCTGGTAGGGCATTAGTCTTCTGGTAGGGCATTAGTCTTCTGGTAGGGTGTTAGTCTTCTGGTAGGGCGTTAGTCTTCTGGTAGGGTGTTAGTCTTCTGGTAGGGTGTTAGTCTTCTGGTAGGGCATTAGTCTTCTGGTAGGGCCTTAGTCTTCTGGTAGGCCGTTAGTCTTCTGGTAGGGCGTTAGTCTTCTGGTAGGCCGTTAGTCTTCTAGTTGGGCGTTAGTCTTCTGGTAGGCCGTTAGTCTTCTGGTAGGCCGTTAGACTTCTGGTAGGGCGTTAGTCTTCTGATAGGGTCTTAGTCTTCTGGTAGGGCGTTAGTCTTCTGGTAGGGCGTTAGTCTTCTGGTTGGGCGTTTGTCTTCTGGTTGGGCGTTAGTCTTCTGTTAGGGCATTAGTCTTCTGGTAGGGCGTTAGTCTTCTGTTAGGGCGTTAGTCTTCTGGTAGGGCGTTAGTCTTCTGGTAGGGTTTGAGTCTTCTGGTAGGGCGTTAGTCTTCTGGTAGGGTCTTAGTCTTCTGGTATGGCCTTAGTCTTCTGGTGGAGCGTTAGTCTTCTTGTAGGGTCTTAGTCTTCTGGTAGGGCCTTAGTCTTCTGGTAGGGCGTTAGTCTTCTGGTAGGGTCTTAGTCTTCTGGTATGGCCTTAGTCTTCTGGTGGAGCGTTAGTTTTCTGGTAGGGCGTTCGTCTTCTGGTAGGCCGTTCGTTAGTCTTCTGGTAGGGCGTTAGTCTTCTGGTTGGGCGTTCGTCTTCTGGTAGGTTCTTAGTCTTCTGGTAGGGTCTTAGTCTTCTGGTAGGGCCTTAGTCTTCTGGTAGGGTCTTAGTCTTCTGGTAGGGTCTTAGTCTTCTGGTAGGGCCTTAGTCTTCTGGTAGGGCCTTAGTCTTCTGGTACGGTCTTAGTCTTCTGGTAGGGTCTTAGTCTTCTGGTAGGGCCTTAGTCTTCTGGTAGGGTCTTAGTCTTCTGGTAGGGCCTTAGTCTTCTGGTAGGGCGTTAGACTTCTGGTAGGGCGTTAGTATTCTGAAGGGATAACCTCCATGATGATTTGCATGAATTTG
>CM051001.1:6328215-6343215 GCA_027704905.1 Muraenolepis orangiensis | reverse complement strand
CGGAGCAATACATGTAACACCATTAGACGAAGGCTGTTATCCAATCTTGGCTCTTTGAGACAAGGAGGCTACGGTTGCCTATGCAGGTGGACCACTCCGTGGTGGAGTGGAGGGGGGTGGCTGTTATGAAGACTGCTGATGTGTGATGCGATTAGCATCAGCAGGGATGGACTGGAGGAATCGCATTAACGTCGGTCTGGGAGGCCCATCTGCTAATGATGACGCCTAAAGTGCACATCAGGGGTGAACTCACTCACTCACACACACGCGCACACACACACACTCACGCACACACACACACACACGCACACACACACACACACACACACACACACTTTAGTAGATGAAAGAGACCAGGGCCCACACAGGGCTGCTGGTCAAGAAGACCAATCGCCAAGATAGTCCAAATAACAAGAGGTCAAGACTGGTGTGTTGTTAAGCTACACAATAGCCATAACATGACTAACATAAGACAGTGTGTTCCAACCTTTTGGGCCCGTGACCATGAAAGATTTGTTTGCGACCCCTAACCAACAATATCAAGAAGCAAAACCATATTACAAATAAGATATAAGCAGTAGCTTGCTCGCGGCAACGAATCTGCTTGTATGTACAGGATCTTCATGAGAGCCTTCTCACCGCTTATAATTTCCTAATAGAAACCTATCATCAGTTATCCCTGGCTCATAAGTCGTTCATCTCCTGTGATATTGTGCCAATATTAGCTGCAAAATCAAAATCCTCCAGATTTGAATTCATTGTGTGAGTCAATTTTCACACAGTGAAATTTGTTTCTCTGCATTGAACCCATCCTAGTATTAGAAGCAGTGGGCAGCTATTGTATACACACAAAGTATGGGCAGTGCCCAGGAGGCAAACTGGCACCTTTTTTTTTCCAAGAACCCTCACTATGTACTTGGTCTGATGACCCTTCGGTTGCCAAGCCAAGTCCCAACAGAGTTACTGCCGCCCTACTGAGCTACCGCCCCTTGGTTCTAATTTGTCTAATAAGATATTATAATACAGCAGCTGTACCTGATCTTAAATACTTGGAGGGTATTAATGGGAAATCGATTCATTATATTAATGTTGGCAAAGCTCCATCGATCCTTGTGTGTACTGGTATTGGTGTGTATGTATTGGTTCACAAGAGATATGTACAGTATCTCATTTAGAGATGATAGCGCGGGTTCATTACCACGGCCACGGCCGGCGAGGCCAGCAGCTCGTCAGCGGACAACACAACGTAGTATGCCACGTTGATCAACACGTAGAACAGGGACACCACCGCCATGGAGATGCAGATGGCCAGAGGCACCGTCCTGGGAGGAGAGGAGGAGGAGGAGGAGGAGGATGAGGAGGAGGAGGAGGAGGAGGAGGGACAAAATAGTCGTTTGTCGCCGTTCATTCATTTTCGTTCATTCAGTTTGTCCTTCATCTCTGTCTGTATCCGTCTGTGAGACTTGTGTCAGTGTTCTCGCTGAAGGACGAAGAAGCCAGTTGCCACATTTAGAGGAGATCACGCAGATCTGTACAATATATGCCAATACCATATTTTCACACGTGACTCATTTTTCCGTACATATACTCATTTGTCCAGAGATGACTAAACTGAAAATATATATAATATATAATAATACAAGTCAGTACTGTGCTACGCTTTGAGCCGAAGATCCTTCCCAACATCCCAGACACTGAATCAAACGGTTGCCATGTCAACCAGTCCATCTTGCATGGCGCGTTTCTACGACGGCAATACTGATAGAGGTGGACCAGGAATAGGACTGCCAAATAAAGCTTACATTGCTACATGACTTAATGTTAATGTCAATGTAATGTAACCTAGCATCACAAAAACAACAATTATGAGCTGAGTAAGGTAAAGGGCAGAAGAAGCCTCTTACCTCTCGGGTCTATCCACCTCTTCTGTCACAAAGTTAAGATAGAACCTAGAAACACAAAATGAATCAGACTAAGTTCGACAAATATAACACAACGATTTTAATAAACATGTACCATACTAAACAGCATATATTATTAGAGTAGGTCATATTAACAATAAAAACTAGAGGTTAATAGAATTGGTAAAAAGTTGTTTTGGTTTTGTAAATGTGTACAAACAATAATAATAATAATTGTTGTTGACCCTCACTGTGTGTGCGTGTGTGGTGTGTGTTGTGCCTGTGTGTGTGTGTGTGTGTGTGTGTGTGTGTGTGTGTGTGTGTGTGTGTGTGTGTGTGTGTGTGTGTGTGTGTGTGTGTGTGTGTGTGTGTGTGTGTGTGTGTGTGCCTGTGTGTGTGTGTGCGTGTGTGTGTGTGTGTGTGTGTGTGTGTGTGTGTGTGTGTGTGTGTGTGTGTGTGTGTGTGTGTGTGTGTGTGTGTGTGTGTGTGTGTGTGTGTGACCATACCTACCACCCAGCGTAAGCATACATCCCAGAGTAGAAGGCCAGCGGCAGGTCAGACAGATTCAGGTTGCTCATCTCAAAGGCATTCTCAAAGTTTTTCGTCTCCCCTGACAAACACACACACACACACACACACACACACACACAGTGGTTACATTGATTACCTTATCCTGTAAGAGCACGCTGTTGTGAAGGCATTTTTAAAGTCTTTCTCGTACAGAGAGCAATCACACATCTGATGATCACCTTTATGAAAACAATCACCATGGTAACACATGGATGGGGGAACACCAGCGTGTCTTCCCACCACTGGGAAGATCCTTGGCCACGAAACGCTAACAATTTTGAGACTATTGTCTGGTCCAGAGCTACAGGCTCAGGGCCCCCCTGGAGCTCAACAGCTGCCAGAGGACCCAGATAAACATTGTCCAATATTGACCCACAGTGCATGACAATATATTTGTGAATAGGTCAATGATCCCAGGTCTGGGAACACGGATCAGCCCGGGAAAGGTTCTGAGAGTCTTGAGGAACTGTGTGTCCTGTGGTTCTGCGTGACTTGTGGTCCTATGTATCTTGTGGTTCTTGTGGTTCTATGTGTCTTGAAGTACTGTGTGTCTTGTCGTTCTGTCTGTCTTGTAGTTATGTGTGTCTCGTGGTTCTGTGTGTCTTGTAGTTCTGTGTGTCTTGTAGTTCTGTGTGTCTTGCGGTTCTGGGTGTGTTGTGGTTTTGGGTTTCCTGTGGTTCTTTGTGTCCTGTGGTACTGTGTGTCTTGTGTTTCTGTGTGTCTTGCGTTTCTGTGTGTCTTGCGGTTCTTTGTGTCTTGTAGTTCTGTCTGTCTTGTAGTTATGTCTGTCTTGTAGTTCTGTCTGTCTTGTGGTTCTATGTGTATTTTGGTTCTTGTGGTTCTATGTGTCTTGTGGGCTCAGCCCCAACAAGGCGGTCCTACCTTCCTGGGTGGGATAACGGGGTGATTAGATAAATGGCCTACATATCCTTACACCTTGTATTTCTGGTTCCTATCCAGTGTCTGTTGTTTTTTAACTGGGCCGTGCAGCACTCTAACATTTAGGTCACTACATGTTTGGATGCTTTGATCGAAATCTCCTTTAATCCTTACTTGTAAGTCGCTATTGATAAACGTAATAGGACTGAATGAAAAAGTAAATATTCGTCTAACTTTCACGACTTTGTTGTCGTGTTGACAGTGGGTGTTGGTCACTGTAATGTCTTGTCTCACTTTTCTTTTTGTTCTATATGTCCAGGATATCCGAATGGCTCTCTAGACCAAATGTGTCATTGATATATTTAAAGGTGCTATTGATATCAGTGATAACATTGATACCATTCTAATTCTAAATTTGGAGGATTGAATCCTCCGTATTGGTCGCATACATGTACACACGCAGTGAAATGAGTTTCTCTGCATTTAACCCATCCTAGTATTAGGAGCAGTGTGCAGCTATTATATACAGCTGCCCCCCGGGGAGCAGTGTAGGGGGTTTGGTGCCTTACTCAAGGGCCCCTCAGCAGTGCCCAGGAGGCAATCTAGCACCCTTTGCCAAGTACCAGTTCTCACTTCGTACTTGGTTCGTCGGGGACTTGAACCGGCGACCTTCCGGTTCCCAAGCCAAGTCCCAACAGATCTAGAGCTACTGCCGGCCCCAGCCACTAGATGCCACTAGATGGCGCACTCCCCCTCCCCCCTTCCAGTCCATTCCAGTGGTTGCACAACCGGCTCCTTCTTTTCACTCTTACAAAAGAGATACCATGTGCTACCAACATTGTTACACTATTGGCTCACAAGCCTAGTCAGAAGCGGGAACCAAACATCAGACACCTAATACAGAGATGTGGATCATTTAATTTTTTGGAAAAACTTTTATAGTTTTTACTTTTTATTGTATTATAATTATAACATTTTATAGACAGCCCAAAATATATCACAATAATGTAAAGCATGTCGCACAACTGACACAAACTCTATAGATAGCAAAAGTCAAAAGGAAAAAAAGAGTTTTCATTTGATTCCATGTGTTCACGCTGTGTAACGATGATTCCTTTGTTCTTTGAGGCGGTTTATTATTCCCAAGCCTTACGTCGTCTATACATTCAGTGCCAAACACATGCAAACCCAATGGCTTTTCCATGCAACAAGACCCTTTTCACAGAGGCGTCGTCATAGGAAAGACACAGCTGTCGCTCAGCACTAATTATGGGTCTGCCCCTTTTATGTACCGGGTCACAGGAAGTCGACTAAACAAGTGAAGATAGGTCCACTACACCTCTGTGAAAAGGGTCCATTGAAGCATGGTAGCAAAGTGCATGTATGTATGAAAATGTATGATAAGTTGTGGTAATTGGATGGGGATCTCACCTCTAAACAGCAGGTACAGCCCTGGAAGTATGATGCTTAAGATGACAATGAGCTTAGCGAAAGTCAGGAAGATCTGAATTCTGGACGTCCAGGTCACGCTCATGCTGTTCAGAAACAAGACCGCAGCTATCGGGGGAGAGAGACAACAAAGATCAGCAAGAGAGAGAGAATGGGTTTCAAACATGTAAACGTATCAATCATACTTGGACAATCCAGTCCATATCCAGTCCCTCATAGACCAATCTGGCTATACACATTTGAATGCATATTTATAGATTTGTTTTCATTTTAAGTAATGCAATCAGTAACATTAGGGTTGTTCTTATTTGTTTGGTTTACATAGTTAAGTGGCTTGGTTGATCAACTCCCAGATACTCAAAAGTTACTGGGTTTGATCTTCAATGTCTGCCGACTATATATATGTTGTTATATAGCTCTTTGAGCTATACTTACTTACTGGCTGTATAGAAACATTACATACGCATACAGTACATAGAGACATAGACAGAAAGTAATGTCCGAATATATACTTAAGCCAATGGCGGCTGCCAGTTTGGCCGACATGGTGGGAACAGGACAGGGCATGAACAGCGGCTCCAGGATGTACTGCCCGAAGGCCAGAGCCATCAGTGCCAGCCCCGCAGGCCTGAGGAGAGACATCACACTTAGTAACACCTAGTGCATATTGGTGCCTAAAGGTTGGATCAGTATCATGTTTTTGTTTATGGAATAGTTTGGATACACATATACTATATTATATGAATATGTTACATTTAAAATCAGGATCATATCAACTTTGGAGTACAATACATTTCTCCTCTATTATATTTCTACATGTGGGGAATCAGAATTGTAATGTCATTTCTGGTTTCCTTTAGGGATGCACCGATCCGATACGTTGCATCGGTATGGGACCCATACTGGCTGTGTCTGCTGTATAGAAGTACTTTGGACTCCAGTTATATTCCAGTGATGTGGCAATTTGCAATCAGAATCGGACCGGTACCGGACTGGCTGATACTCAAAATACAAGATACAAGATATTTTTATTGGCCAATTGCAACAGGTACATTGAAATGCTTACTCCCCATTCCCTCCAGCAGTATACGTCTCCAAAACAATACCATCAAAATAATATATACAATAAAAATAAACCAAAAAATGTAAAGTGAGCAAAATGACTGATAAACTGATATGTACATGTGTTAAATGTTTTTTTGTTTTTTTACAAAAATCTTAAAAAACTTTAAAGTGCCAGTAGTGCAGCAGCATAATGAATACAGTGCAGTAACTATGATGAGTCCAGAAAGTCCAGAAAAATATGTAAGTGTAATGTTAATGACAATGTTATGATAGTGGCAGCACTCCTAACATTTCAGTTCAGTTCACTGCCTGTGGATAAAAACTATCCTTAAACCTGGTAGTCCTTGTAAGGATGCTGCATAACCGGCACCCAGACGGTAGGGGGGAGAAGAGATGGAGCCCAGGGTGGTTGCAGTCCTTTATGATGGACATGGCCTTCTTCCGATATCTTGTCCTACAGATCTCCTCAATGCATGGAAGTGCACACCCGATGATCTTCTCTGCCGTCCTCACGACCCTCTGGATGGCTTTCTTGTCCCATGCAGTGGTGTTGCCGTACCACACAGTGACGCCACTCATCAGGACGCTCTCTACAGTGCCACGGTAGAAGTTCACTAGCCACTTCAAGTCAAGTCAAGTCAGTCAAGTCAAGTTTATTGTCACTTCACAGTTTACACAAGTATAAAGCAGTGATGTGAAAATCTTATGTGCAATACCCGACGACAGACAGCAGTTATAAAAATAAGATAAAAATAGATAAAAATAGAATACAAATAGAATAAAGTTAAAAAATAAAAATAAAAATAAAAATGCAATTTATAAAATGCAAAATATCGGCACAGAAAAGAGCAATATGTATATATAAATCAATGTGATAAAATATACATTGTTATATGCTATACGCCCTTGTTCAGCAGCCTGATGGCCTGACTGTGGAAGCTGTCTCTAAGCCTATTTGTACGGCCCTTGATACTGCGGTATGGCCTGCCTGACGGTAACAGTGTGTACAGTACGTCTGACCTATTTCCCTTTTTCTGAGGCACATGAGCATAGAGGCGCTTGTGTGCCTTCTTTAGCATGACCTCCGTGTTGCGGGTCCACGCCAGGTCATCGGAAATCTGTAGCCCAAGGAAACGGAAGCAGCTAACGACTTCCACCGGTGTCCCGTCCAGGCTGATGGTGGAGTGGGTGCCCCGGTGGCTCCTGAAGTCCACGATGTGCTCCTTAGTCTTGCTGAAATTCAGTGCAAGGCTGTTGTCCTCACACCATCGCATCAGTTGGACTACCTCATCTCTGTACTCCGTTTCATCGCCCTCGCTTATCAGGCCGATGACTGTGGTGTCGTCTGCAAACTTGATAATCAGATTATTGCTGTGCGTGGCAGTACAGTCATGTGTGTACAGCGAGTACAGCCGGGGACTGAGGCAGCAGCCTGCCCGTCAGGAAGTACATAATCCAGTTACAGATGGGGGTGCCCAGACCAAGGTATCTCAGTTTCAGGACCAGCTTGGAGGGAACGATGGTGTTGAACGCCGAGCTGTAGTCAAAAAACAGCAGTCTGATGAAGGTGTCCCTCCTGTCTAGGTGCTCCAGGGCCGTGTGTAGTGCCAGGGAAATGGCATCGTCTACAGACCTGTTCTACTGACCTGTACAGACCAGGTATGTATGCAAACTGGAGTGGGTCTAGGGACTCAAGGATGGAAAATTAAATATGCGACATTCCAAGTTTCTCCAGGCACAGTTGTAGTTGACAGTTGACAGTTGAAAGTTGTTGACAGTTGTAGAACATAGTCCTCTGAGTTGGGTATGTCAGCATTCATCCATGGTTTGTGGTTTGGGAATGAGTGAACAGACCTGGTCGGGATGCATTCCTCCACTAGCCTGTTAATGTTTGCTGTGACATGATCTGCATACACATCAAGGTCAGTCATCAAGGTCTTGAATACACTCCAGTCGGTGATTTCCAGCCCCCCCTGCAGTATGGCGGCATCTGTCCAGCGACGCACGTTCTTTACAACAGTGGGCGTGGACTTCAACTTCAGCTTGTAAGCAGGAAGTAGAAGCACGGAGGCGTGGTCTGATTTGCCAAAAGCCGGCCGTAGTTCATGGATTGGTATTGGGGGTTAAAAAGTGGTATCAGTGCATCACTAGTTTCCTTCCAAGTGATCGTTCTACTCAATAACTATTTAGCATCAACTGCCTTTAATTCAGTTTTCACATTATCAATGAAAACATAGCTTAAAAGCTAATTGCATCCATTGATGATCCGTTAATTTAAGAAACATGTCAAAACATTTTTAACAGGCCCTGTTTACACAAGAGAAACAAGCTCAAATTCAAACACTAACATTCATAACTTTAAAATCGAAACAAAATAAATGTCCATGATGTTTAACATTTTTACAATTTTATTGGTCGATGATCAATCGAAATGTAATGAACCCTCACTTACTACTAATAATTGTAAAAGATAATCATTCAATTGACTAGTTAAATTAAATTATAGTTACTTAAAAACTATAGTTGGTTGGTGTGCAACTTTATACTTCATGACTCTCAGTTGGCATTCATTGGAAATTAGGGACGAATTATTGATATGCAACTCAAGTCAGGTAAAAACTGAAAGTATGTAGAAATGCAGTTGATGTCACCAAATTTGACCAGAAACTAACTAGAATCTCACCTGACACAAATGAGACATGAAACATTCAACTGAAACATGTCGAGACATGGATAGTTGCTATCACTTGACACTTCATGTAATAGTCATAGACACTCAGTCTATCAGATGCTGAAAAGCTTGTCCACGCCTTTGTCTCCTCCAGACTACTGTAACGCACATCTCATTGGGATTCCTGCCAAGAACATCCAGAAGCTGCAGTACATCCAGAACAGCGCTGCTAGGATCCTGATGAGAGTGCGGAAGTATGAGCACATCACGCCCATCCTCAAATCACTGCACTGGCTCCCGGTCTCACTCAGGATTGACTACAAAATCACCCTCTTCACCTATCAGTGCATTCATGGAAATGCTCCCTCATACGTCAAAAAACTTCTCACCCACAAACCTCCACGAGGAGCCTACGCTCTGAAAAGGCAAACCTCCTCCTTCCCCCCAGGACCAAACTGAAAACCATGGGAGACCGAGCCTTCTGCTCCGCTGCTCCGAGACTGTGGAATGCCCTCCCAAACCAGCTGAGGACACCACAGACTGTGGATGTTTTTAAAAATGGCCTAAAAACATATCTTTTTAGAATAGCTTTTCACTAGATTTAAAAAAAAAACCACTGGTTGCTATGCCGGCGTAAACGTTGCTGCTTTTATTCTGTTGTTTTATTTTAACCATTTTTACTCTGTAGCACTTTGAGTTTTGCCCATGCAAATTAAAAGTGCATTATAAATATAATTTATTATTATTATAGTCAGGTTTTACCGGCATTCAGTTTTGCTAATTGGTTCGCCAGCTAAAGTCTACCGGGTGACGTGTTTCAGACTTTTGATGGATCTACGGCTGCTGTACCAACTGTTGCTCTCTGGTGATGTAATATTAGTTCTCTGGGGCTGTTGTTCCAACTGTTGTTCTCTGGTCGTGTAGCACCAGTTCTCTAGGGCTGCTGTTCTAAATGTTGTTCTCTGGTCATGTAGCACCAGTTCTCTAGGGCTGCTGTTCCAACTGTTGTTCTCTGGTCATGTAGCACCAGTTCTCTAGGGCTGCTGTTCCAACTGTTGTTCTCTGGTCATGCAGCACCAGTTCTTTCTTCTGCATAAAAAGCCCTGTTATATGAAAAGCCCTACTTTCCAGAGGAAAAATTCTGACTTTAACTGATACTAAATTTATACTCAATTGAACTATGGACTATAGACTACTGTGGACTATCTAGATAAAGTGTTACCTCCGATGGCAATGTGACCGGTTAGCGCTGAGTGTCACCCAAAGGTCAGTGTGACCGTATTGATTCTTATTTGGAGCGTACCTATGGGCGACCGGGGTGGCGTGGTGCTAGGCTGAGACCTGGCACTCGTCCCATAGGGAATGCATTGCCAAGCTGACTCTGGGCTCTATTTGAGCTTATCATAGAAACATCTAGGACTCGGAGAAACGTAAAAAGCAGTAGGTACAGCGAGAAGAAAGAGAAATTAGCATGTGTGTGTGTGTGTGTGTGTGCGTGTGCGTGTGCGTGTGCGTGTAAGTATGTGTGCTCAAGTGAGCCCATATGTGGGGCTTTGCAATGCTTTACAGCAGCTCCGTCCATACAGGAATCTAATGAAGGTTAGCCTGGTACAGGGCCTCATCCACTGCTGCACCGCCCCATTCATTACCCCTAAAATCCATTGATCTCCCGTGGCTGAAAGAGTCTCTCTCTCTCCCCCTCTCTCTCTCTCCCCCCCCCTCTCTCTCTCTCTCTCTCTCTCTCTCTCTCTCTCTCTCTCTCTCTCTCTCTCTCTCTCTCTCTCTCTCTCTCTCTCTCTCTCTCTCTCTCTCTCTCTCTCCTCTCTCTCTCTCCCCTCTCCTCTCTCTCTCTCTCTCTCTCTCTCTCTCTCTCTCTCTCTCTCTCTCTCTCTCTCTCTCTCTCTCTCTCTCCCCCCCCCCCCTCTCTCTCTCTCTCTCTCTCTCTCTCTCTCTCTCTCTCTCCTCTCTCTCTCTCTCTCTCTCTCTCTCTCTCTCTCTCTCTCTCTCTCTCTCTCTCTCTCTCTCTCTCTCTCTCTCTCTCTCTCTCTCTCTCTTGACCCCACTGGCTCTTGTTTACCATTCCTGTTCTTTCCCACTCTTGATCTCAGCCTGAGGCGGGGATAGAGGAGGACCCTGTTGGAGGACCAGGCCACGGCCCTGTTGATATTGGCCCCGGTTGTTTGCTCTGTGCCCCCCTCGCTACCACCGCGTCCCCCTAATTCACGGGGGCCCCCTTCTTCAAACACATCCTCCCAGCCCAGCCAACCGTGTAGCCTCCTCCATTCGCCCTGTAACGCAATTCTGTGATGGACATGGTAGTGTTTTGTTTTTTTCCCACGTACCTAATGGCGATAAGGTCAGACCATATTCGTATGAAGGCTAGCCGGGGACCAAAGGCCTCCAGGATATAGGTGTAGTGTCCACCTGATTTGGTGATAGAGGTTCCCAGTTCTGCATACGACAGGGCTCCTGCAATGACAAGTGGTAAATGATTGATTTTTTTGGTCCCATAAATAGCACCGTGCTGGAGCGGTGCATTTGAGTGAAATGTGTTATCCGCACCTGTCGGACATCAGGTGCGATCAGTGAGTTCACAATAGAATAGAATAAATGAAGAGAAGAAAATCACTGATAAATAACAACATATAAATGGTCATGTCCAAGAGATTATTTAAATCAGAAACATAATCACCAAGAAGATAAATGCATTTCGATTTTCCACAATACAATAATATTTGCATGAGTCCAATTCCGTTTTCAAGTTTTCAAACCATGTCAAGTCATACATACATGCCTTTATCTCATCTGGCCTTGACTACGGTGACATTATTTTGACATTATTTTGACATGATTTTTTGTAGTTTTAAAGTAGATGTTATTCCTCAATCCCTGTAGGTAATTGTTTTTATGCATCCAATGGGGTCCAAATTCCGATACCTAGAGTTTAATAATGTGCTTTGGCTATATTATGTTGTTATGTCAAACAGGATTTGCAGATCTGTCATGGGTAACGGATACTCCAAAGTTAAATGAGTTGCCTTTAGGCAATATATAAATGACAGTTTACCACTGTGTTTGGATTGATTGCTCTAGCTCCTCATGTGATAGAGACAACTTGTTTCAACCTGAAATTGCAATTTCCCTGACTACACATGACAAGTTAGAAATTGATCCAACACCTGTATAGTATTACACCTGCTGGAGAATTGTCAAATGTTTTACATAAGAAGTGTTGGTACTCCCTCAATCTCAGTTAACCACAGCATCCAATCCATCAAAATTGCACAGTGCCTCTGCTTCCAGGCTATGTCCATTGTTTACCTCATTGAAAGAAAAAAGTTTAAAAAAGGGATCGGCAAACTTTTTGCTCCGGGGGAACTCACCAAAGAGGGACAGCACTCCGCAGAGAACCCACACCACCAGCGACATTCCCACACCACCCGTGTTCTTCAGGATTCCCTTGGGAGAGATGAAGATCCCCGCTCCGATGATGGTGCCCATGATGATGGAGATGCCACGGAGCAGGGTCACCTTCTTCCCCAGCCCCACCTTCCTGTCGGGCGGGTCCGGACCCGGGGCTTTGCAGCTGACAGCCGAATACTGGTCGTCATTTGGCTTTTTTACCGTACATCCATCGGCCACACCGCCGCTCTTAGACCTCCTGTTCATGTTGGAGAGCTGGAACCCACAGCTCTCTCAGACTGGAGGGTAGATGTGTCTCTGACGACACCTTTCCAACACTGTGAAACTCACCACACAGTGGGAGAGAGAGAGAGAGAGAGAGAGAGAGAGAGAGAGAGAGAGAGAGAGAGAGAGAGAGAGAGAGAGAGAGAGAGAGAGAGAGAGAGAGAGAGAGTGGGTGTGTGTGTGTGTGTGTGTGTGTGTGTGTGTGCGTGTCCGGTTTTCAAAGTCTTCAACACTGCTGAAGTTTTTTTCCTGTAGAGACACACCCCCTCAGAGCACACACAGCACAGACACACACCCAAACACACCACACACCAGACACACCAAACTACACACACACACACACACACTGCCAAATATCCCAAACCCCCCGGGCTGGCCCTCTCCTAGTCTTGTGTGTGTCTGAAAAAATAAAGTAAATAAAGAAAAGCATCCACTACCTTTTAGTGTACCCATAGTGTACATGGATAGTTATACATATGTGGATCATCAGTTGGAAGTGGATGAGCCAGTTTGATTTAAGCAAGGTTTAGACAGAGGCACACATGCTGTTGAGTCATGGTGAAGACACACACACACACACAGTTCTGGTAAATAGTAAATGGACTGCATTTATAAAGTGCTTTTCTAACCACTCAAATTCCAGCAGGAACTTATTTGGAATGCTGACATGTCAGGGCATCTCTTGAGTGTGTGTGTGGTGGCTGGTTTAGCATGTTGGCCTTGAATATCAGGGACCCACACCCACGTGTGCAGCCTCACCAGCCCCAGACTCTAATCAGTCTGAGTAGGGCCAGGTGAGGCTGCTTCAACCAGACTCTAATCAGACTGACTGTAGCTAGGTGAGGCTGCTTCAACCAGACTCTAATCAGTCTGACTGGGGCCAGGTGAGCAGCACTAACCTGTAATCATGAACCATGATTGGAGGGCGGGACAAGACCCCCCCCATGTGGTGAACCCATTGATAGATATGATCACTGGCCCCGTATGGCCCCAGTCGGAATGTACAAGTAAAACGCACAGAGAAGAAACCCTGAATTGAAATCAAGACAGCTAGTGTTATTGATAGCGAGCTATCAATAACACGCTGAGGTTTCCAGGCCACACGGTAGGTACATAATGACAAACCTGTGAACCAAACAATGGGAGGTACCAGTGCCACCCTTGAAACACAAAGGCCGTTCAGAGTGCATTCGGGCTGGCATAACCTTTAACCTTTAACCCCCCCGTGTTGTGGGTCAAATTGACCCGTTTGAACATTTGAGAAGAAAAAATGTCAGCAAAGAACTTGGAATGAGTTGAAGGAATGAGTTCAATGAAGCTCGCCTAAGACAGTGTAACAATGTGCAACATGTCAAATGATTAACTAATGAATAGTTAATAATATATATATACAAATATATTGGCAACCCTGCCACCCAACACACACACACATACACACTCACACGCACACGCACACGCACACGCACACACACACACACACACACACACACACACACACACACAAAGAGAAGAAGAGATGTCATTGTAACTTGCGAGAACCTTTTATTTATTTTTTTATAGGCGACAACCGAGGGCGAAGCGTCCCTAAGGGTCTTTGTGTGGGTGAAGCCCCACAAGGCACCCTCTCTCAGAACCTGACTGAGAGATGAGCAACACAAGGTCCCCCCATCCACATCAGGCCACACTGTCAACAGAAAATATAACAAAGACAGCACCAGGGCCCCACCAGGATGGCAGTGGCTCAAGTCTTGAGTTTTGAGCGGGTCATTACCAATACAATGAAGAAAGTCCTATTATAAAATGACCAATGTAGAGCCTCCAGCTATGCATTGAACACGTAAGCTTATACCGGAAAGGAGTGGACGGGAGGAGCTCCAGAGAGGAACCGGGACTCGAGGGCTGTGCTCAACATGGCCCAGGGTCTCTAAGGGTTACAATCTCACATGTAACAACCCGGGTCAGAAGCTTCTCAAAGGAAAGATCACCACCACGGTTTGAACGGAGCTCCCTGCTGAACCGTTGGTCATCAAGAATCGAAGCCCCTCAATCGCCCACATTCATTCTCACAGCCACCACATAATAATTATTCTAATTTGTCAGTGAACAGCACAGCGAAAGGCATTTATCTGTATTTAACCCATCCTACTATTAAGAGCAGTAGTCTGCTATTTATACAGCCCCCGGGGAGCAGTAAGAGTTAGGGTGTCTCACTCAAGGACAGTTCACAGTTGTCGACAGTTTTTTTGCTAGGAGGAGCCAGGGATCGAACCAGCAACCTTCCGGTTGTGAGGCGACCGCTCTGCCTCCTGAGCTAAAAGGGAAAAAAATGGTTCAATGGTGATTTCAATTCAGCACCAGAGACGATAAGAAGCCAAACATTATTGTTGATTATGATGCCAGCGAAGGGGGGGGGGGGGGGGGGTGGACAACTTGTACAAAGAGTTCACATTGCCAACACACAGAGTTCACATTGGCAATCTCTAGTTCATATCTGTTCATTTCCGGCTTTATATTTTTCTTTTAACATTGTGTATTTAAAACTTTAAAGCTTTAAAACTTTTATTTTAACATTGTGCATATAAAATGTACTATCAATAAAAATCCTCTAATTTGGTGAGATTTTAAGTGAATCGGTCAATTGGTGAAAGACCCTGAACAGAAGAGGCATCTCATCTCTATTTATTCACCCCATAAATGAAAAATATGAAAGGTATATGTGTGTGTGTGTGTGTGTGTGTGTGGGTGTGTGGTTGAGTTGGACTGATTGACTGGTGAGGC
>CM051001.1:6313215-6325715 GCA_027704905.1 Muraenolepis orangiensis | reverse complement strand
CCTGGGCAGGTCTACACCACTAGACACACAGGACTCATACCGTCTCCTGGGCAGGTCTACACCACTAGACACACAGGACTCATACCGTCTCCTGGGCAGGTCTACACCGCTAGACACAAGGGACTCATACCGTCTCCTGGGCAGGTCTACACCACTAGACACACACTGGGACTCATACCGTCTCCTGGGCAGGTCTACACCACTAGACACACGGGACTCATACCGTTTCCTGGGCAGGTCTACACCACTAGACACACGGGACTCATACCGTTTCCTGGGCAGGTCTACACCGCTAGACACACACTGGGACTCATACCGTCTCCTGGGCAGGTCTACACCACTAGACACACACTGGGACTCATACCGTCTCCTGGGCAGGTCTACACCACTAGACACACGGGACTCATACCGTTTCCTGGGCAGGTCTACACCACTAGACACACAGGACTCATACCGTCTCCTGGGCAGGTCTACACCACTAGACACACGGGACTCATACCGTCTCCTGGGCAGGTCTACACCACTAGACACACAGGACTCATACCGTCTCCTGGGCAGGTCTACACCACTAGACACACAGGACTCATACCGTCTCCTGGGCAGGTCTACACCACTAGACACACAGGACTCATACCGTCTCCTGGGCAGGTCTACACCACTAGACACACAGGACTCATACCGTCTCCTGGGCAGGTCTACACCACTAGACACACAGGACTCATACCGTCTCCTGGGCAGGTCTACACCACTAGACACACAGGATCATACCGTCTCCTGGGCAGGTCTACACCACTAGACACACAGGACTCATACCGTCTCCTGGGCAGGTCTACACCACTAGACACACGGGACTCATACCGTCTCCTGGGCAGGTCTACACCACTAGACACACAGGACTCATACCGTCTCCTGGGCAGGTCTACACCGCTAGACACAAGGGACTCATACCGTCTCCTGGGCAGGTCTACACCACTAGACACACACTGGGACTCATACCGTCTCCTGGGCAGGTCTACACCACTAGACACGGGACTCATACCGTTTCCTGGGCAGGTCTACACCACTAGACACACGGGACTCATACCGTTTCCTGGGCAGGTCTACACCGCTAGACACACACTGGGACTCATACCGTCTCCTGGGCAGGTCTACACCACTAGACACACACTGGGACTCATACCGTCTCCTGGGCAGGTCTACACCACTAGACACACGGGACTCATACCGTTTCCTGGGCAGGTCTACACCACTAGACACACAGGACTCATACCGTCTCCTAGGCAGGTCTACACCACTAGACACACGGGACTCATACCGTCTCCTGGGCAGGTCTACACCACTAGACACACGGGACTCATACCGTCTCCTGGGCAGGTCTACACCACTAGACACACAGGACTCATACCGTCTCCTGGGCAGGTCTACACCACTAGACACACAGGACTCATACCGTCTCCTGGGCAGGTCTACACCACTAGACACACAGGACTCATACCGTCTCCTGGGCAGGTCTACACCACTAGACACACAGGACTCATACCGTCTCCTGGGCAGGTCTACACCACCAACCACATACACAACATGAACTTTGTTTGGCTTGTATTATTGCACTAATGCTTGTATTATTAAGTAGTTGCGTACAGCCAGTCAAATCCATTTAAATGTAATGATTATTGTGGAGTGTGTGTGTGGTGGCTGGTTTAAGCAGCCTCACCAGGCCTGAGTCAGACTGATTACAGCCTGTGGCTGGTGAGGCTGCACACCTGTGGATCCTTGTAATCAAGGCCCACAGGTTAAACCAGCCACCGCCACACACACACTGGAGGAGAGAGCGTGTACCAACTGCTCAGTTCATATGAAGTCATTCACCCTGTGTTTAGTCTTCAAGCCATTTTAATGACAATGAAAATAAATGACAATGACAATAAAACATTTTTTATTTTATACTGACAAGACACATAACATTATTTACTTGGTTAAAACGATTACCTTTTACAGTACACATTTCTTTCCACAAAGAATTTAATTTCAATTTTTTGAAATCCTTTTGAGTGTTGATGTGTTATCTTTATTGGACATTAATGTATTCCATTCCATTCAAATTGGTTATGTCAAACACACACATTAGCATAGCATAATTCCAATGTGTGCAAATTGCCCGCCATGATAAATTGTAGCCACAGCCTTTGTCCGCCACAGTGTGTGTGTGTGTGTGTGTGTGTGTGTGTGTGTGTGTGTGTGTGTGTGTGTGTGTGTGTGTGGTGTGTGTGTGTGTGTGTGTGTGTGTGTGTGTGTGTGTGTGTGTGTGTGTGTCGATTTCCCCCTCAGGACTCTGTATGGCAGCAGTATGTTGCCAGTGGTGACGGACAGCAGAAAGAGAGATTGAGAGCATGAATAAGGAAGGAAAGAAGGATTTCGTTTCTTTCACCCCTTTGTTTTCCTCCTCCAGTGACGAAAAGCCTCTTGGCAGAATAGTGAGCACCCCAACCCCCACCCCACACACACACACACACACACACACACACACACACACACACACACACACACACACACACACACACACACACACACACACACACACACACACACACACACACACACACACACACACACACACACACACACATCTTCTGAAGAACATGCTGTTTTTTAGTGGGTTGAATGCAGTAGCCCTGGGGAGACAATGACAGAAAGAACCTTGACAAGTAAAAAGCCGTACACTCCCTTGTGCGACAAGCGTAAATCCCCCCCGTCAGTGTGTGTGTGTGTGTGTGTGTGTGTGTGGTGGGGGGGGGGGGGGTTATGTGTGAATCTTAACACCTGTCAATTTCGATATTGTGTACGATTTTTTTCATGGACCAATCTGGTCCATGGAACGTCACATCCCAGTCCAATACCAGAACAACAGTTCAGGGACGGATTGTGGGACAGATCCTAACTGAATAGTGGACCAACAGAGTTTGTTTCAGATACGTAAGTATAGTATACAGGCCTATATGCAGTATGTAGATCCCCCGGTACACCACCACAATCACACCATCCATCTGTCCTTTAAATGTATGTTGAGGTGTACTATTCCCCCAAATCACTATATCGCTGAATAGTAAGTGCATGTGGACCAGTGCACTCACGATATGGACCTAGGTCGAAGGCAACGCTGGGCTTAGGCCTAGACTAAATAACCTGAGCCGGTTAACATTGGAATAGTCAGACGAAGTTGTGACTGCATTTAATAGCTATGCTAGCTACAAAAACTATGCCAAATAGCGTATGCATTTGCATAAAGCTTAGTGGTTAGTAAGAGGGATAGTAAGAGATGTGATTGGGCCAGCCCAGTGTCCATATAGATAATGAACCAACGGGCCGACGGTAACTGCTTTAGTTGTTATTTTTATTTAATATTTTTTCAACATAGTCACGCCAATAGTGGCCCTGTTTTCTCCCTACGATGTGTTACTATCTCTGAGGTGTTGCCGTGTGCAGAGTTCATGTCAAGACACAAAATAAATCCATACCACTTAGTGGAAGTTAACATCTTTGATTGCAACCTTAAGTTCATATCAAATATAAAATGTAACAATCCTCTCCGGTAACATACCAGGAATGTGGAAGCCAATGTACTCCCACTTCACAAGGGGGGGCGGGGGGGGGGGGGTTGTAGTAGTCTGAATAATTACCTCCCCATCTCAAGGCTTTCTTGCTGGAAAACATTCTTGAGTCTCTACAAAATTCATCACTGCTGGCACTTTTAACAACAAAAGTATCCTTAATATGGGATGTGACATTGCACACTTAGTGCTGCTTCACTAGTGGTTAATTAGAACGTACACACCATAGACAGAAAGACAACACTGTGCAGCCGTCTTTATTGACCTCTCAAAGACGTGAAAGACTCGATGACACACTTTTGTTGAAGAAGGTGGCCGACATACACTTAGATAACGTGAACTGAAGCTAGTCTAAAGAGTACCTTCAAGATAGGTTATGTAGTTATCATGTAGTTGTCAGGCGTACCACAGGGATCAATTTTGGGGCCTTTGTTGTTCAGTATATATATTTAGATATATATACATATATATATATATATACAGCCACAGCACCATGTATATAAGGCCCCGCCCACATGTCCCATAGCACCGTGTATATAAGGCCCCGCCCACATGTCCCATAGCACCGTGTATATAAGGCCCCGCCCACATGTCCCATAGCACAGTGTATATAAGGCCCCGCCCACATGTCCCATAGCACCGTGTATATAAGGCCCCGCCCACATGTCCCATAGCACCATGTATATAAGGCCCCGCCCACATGTCCCATAGCACCGTGTATATAAGGCCCCGCCCACATGTCCCACAGCACCGTGTATATAAGGCCCCGCCCACATGTCCCACAGCACCGTGTATATAAGGCCCCGCCCACATGTCCCACAGCACCGTGTATATAAGGCCCCGCCCACATGTCCCACAGCACCGTGTATATAAGGCCCCGCCCACATGTCCCACAGCACCGTGTATATAAGGCCCCGCTCACATGTCCCACAGCACCGTGTATATAAGGCCCCGCCCACCACTCACCGTCCTAACAGATGGACAAGTGTGTAAAACATAATTCTTTATGGGGATGGTTGGGGGCGGTGCTTGAGCTGAATGAGGTGACTTCAGTGTGCTGCCCAAACATGTTGGAAACACGCACATACCTACCACCATCACACCACAGGAAATCCACAGGCACCCCCTTTCAGTTTGTTCATCACTAACTGGCAACTACTAGACTCTTCATCAACGACTTGATCAAAGATACCACCTGATATCAATGCCGTTATCCTATTGGCTCACAGAGATACCAGGTGATACCAACGTTGTTGTACTATTGGCTCACAGAGATTAGATTAGATTAGATTAGATTAGATTAGATTATAATGTATTGTCATTGCACAGCACAAGTACAGAACAGCGAAAACAAGTTGGCATCTAACCAGAGTTCACATTTAACAGTAAAGTGCATGGTAATATGCAATGTACAATGGTTAAAACTTTATAAAAACTGTTTACTAGGTCTAAAAAAACTGGTGTGTAACAGCATATTTAGTAGGTCTGAGAAATGTGCAGGTTTAGGTATATATATATATATATATATATATATATATATATATATATATATATCAGTGGTGAAGCGTCAGGGCCTTCAAGGTATTCAGAGAAGACCCTGGAACTCTCAGATGAAACCAAAAAATCGAATTAATTGTATTAATAAAATGTAATACAATTTAATAACATTTAATACAATTTAAATAAAATGAATAAATGAGAATCATATCTGTGTTATATTACAGTGTTACGTTGATTTGTTTGTCTTTCTCGGTCCATGCACGACGCATTTGAGTGGTTTTGTGTTGGAAAAACAATGCAACCAATCAGATATGTTTCTGGGTTGCTGGGAAGAATATCCTTCAACCAAAGTATTCCCGCTGACATTAGCCCTTAGACTGAATGAGAGCGTACGTTTGGATTGACAATTTGATCAACCAATCATATCGTGATTTGTAGCCAATGGGCGTATTCTTTTAGATTTCCCCGCAGCTCAAAATGGAGCTAGAAGGTGCAAGGTGGTGGCTGGCGCGAGAGTGGATCTAGCGTAGTGTTACGTTTTCTACGGTTTTTTTTTACGTCAAAATGGCAACAGGTGAAGATGATGTCGTTGCGGATTTATTGTCTGAACCATTTTCAAGACGACCATTTAATGTTAAGATGGACATAATTAAAAAAGGCCGTCCAACACCTGACAATCTGGAGCTGACTCAAGTAGTTAAAGCAGGCTATGTTCGCCATTTTCAGAGTAGCAACTGGGAACGATACCCGTGGCTAACGGGCTCTACTAGCCACGAGAGGCTCTACTGATGGGAGTGTTGCTGTTTGGGACCGACAAGAGAGCAGGGAATTGGAACTTATTTTGGATCTGAAAAGCGATCATCTTTATGACCTGATGGTGGTCGAACCATCCAGAAGGACAGGAGAATGGATTTGGTCTTTCAGTGAACATCATTGGTGAGTGAGACTCATTTGTCTTTGCTGGTTTTGTCTGTGTTGCGTCTCGTTGAGCTGGTTGTTGCATTTTGTTTCCACACACTTGTTGACTGATTAGTTAATGGCTGTCTTGGGTTTGTTAAGCATTGTTGTGCATTTGAATTGAGAGTTTTGACTTGATCTTTCTTTGCATCGCTTAACGTGAAAAGACTTAACGTAACTAAGAGTTACAAAACCACGATCAATAATCACCTAATTTGCATATGTTTTGTCATTAGCACTTTCACCTTTTCACTTTCATTTTGACAGGTGAAAGTGCTAATGACAAGACATATGCCAGAGACATTTGGTGATTATTGATCGCTATTTTGGAATGTAGTATAATTTCTACTCGGTGGAATAAGAATCTTTCTCAGAGGTCCGGATACTAAGTTCAAGGTGTTTATTGAACAAAGCATCAAATGAAAGCATCTGCTGCAGCGAGATGGAGCCTGCCGTGCCAATTCGCAGAACTGGCGACGCGCTCCTTTACCAAACATTATATAGACAATAGCATCATAGAATAACCACTACTCCTAGTGGTCAAAGTAACAAACATCAACTTAATACTATTGGTCTGAGAGGTACAACCAGCACTCTGGTTGGTCACTGTGTCTTCCTCGGTGTCTTCATCGTCACGTCCCAAGTTTATGGCTCAAACCCCCAAGGGGGTCGTATTTGGCTTGCACAACATCCTGTAGGATACCGTTGAAAACCAGCCTAAAGGCACCATAACAAGGGCCTGAAGGCACACCAACACCTACACATCTGGAACTGCTTAACACATCTCTATGTCCTAGTGGGCCTTGCGGTCCACCAGCAGATTATGCTGTAGCCACCTACTGCAATGTATAGAGGATCCAAAGACAGTGTTTTAGATTATAATAAGGGTATAAAAATACACTACAGGAACTTAAAGTTCCAAAGTTACGTTAAGCCTTTTCACGTGAAGCGTGTTAGACTGTCCCTTTAACCGATAGCCCGTGTGTGGTGGTCTGTGGTGGTCTGTTACTTCACTACATGGACTCTGCTTTACAACTATGGTACACTTGGGAATTGGCTGCGACAATCTGATCTGCCTAAATGAGATAAGGCATAAAGTGACTCCTCCGTGACGTCCGTCTGACTAGAACAACTGAATTTTCGAATGGTGGTGGTGATGGTGGGGGTGGTGGTCTACAGCAGGGGTTCCCAAAGTGGGGGTCACGGGACCCCGAGGGGGGGGGGGGGGGGGGGGGTCGCGGGACCCCGAGGGGGGGGGGGTGCGCTGTTATGTTGGGGGTCGCGGGCTGAAAAGTTGGGGAACCCCTGGTCTACAGAAGGTCCAGTTGTGATAGACACGCTTCGCCACTGATATATATATATATATACATACAGGTAAATATACAAGTATCAACAGGTAGTGAGCAGGGGTATGCCGTTATATCAAGAGTTGTAGATATATATATATACTATATATATTATTATATTATATATACAGCAGGTAGTGAGAAGGGGTATGCAGTTATATCAAGAAGATATACGGTCGTACAGTAAAGTGGTGGCTGTCATGGTGGTACAGATTTCAGTAAGATGACAGTTGAGTTCAACAAGTTAGAAGTAACGATTAACAATACCGACAAGTTAAACAATTATGTAAAGATATGACTAAAAACACAACAATTAAAATATTCAATGTTTACCTTACCTTTGTTCAAATGTTCACTGCATAGACATGTGTACTTTGATGGTTTCCATTCTTCCAAATTTCCATTGGCCAATTGGCCAATAGTGTCAAAAATAGCAGAGAAATGGGTTGCTCAAATCCTTGTAGAGCATCTCAACAAAGAGCATCCTTTCTTGCATCGCATGCAGTTTGGATTTCGCGCCCACCACTCGACTGAGACGGCCCCGTGTGTTCTGATTGAAAAGGTCAAGGGTCTGTAAGTCCTTCTCTCCAGGTTGACCCACACCCAATTTTCCAAACCATGCTCTTCACTTGTTCATATCGTACTTATCCAATAGAAAACAATATGTTTATGTAGAGGGTGCTAACTCTACAAGTCTTGAATGTGCTCTTATTCTCCCTGTTTATTAAAACCCTACCGAACTCCTGTATGGTGAACATACACACACAGATGTACGCAGTATGATCTTTACAAAAGCTAAAAACATCCAAGATGCTTTGCGCATCCTCTCATCCACTATGTCTGATGTCCAGGACTGGCTCACTTAATCCTGCCTCCTGTTGAGTGCAAACAATATTGTATGTATGATGTTCACCAAACGTGGCCAAAAAATAACACACTCGGTTTTATAGAGCTAGAATTAACTGAGTTTAAGTGCCTTGGTGTAATTCTAGACTCAACTCTGACCTTTAACAGCCAGGTCAAAAAGGTGGCAAACTCTATCAAGTTTAACCTACTAAACTTAGACACATTAGAATTAGCTTGACAGAGTTCGCAGCCAAGACATTCTTACACTCGATGATTGTCTCACACTACTGTCTGACCAGCTATCACTATCGTGCACAACAACACTCAAACCCATAGAGTCGTATAAGACAGCACTGAAAGTTTTTGATTAAGAAACCGCGGTCAAATCATCACTGCAACATCCTGGCCAAGCATAAGTTACTAAGCTACGAGAACCTTGTCAAATTCAAAGAAGCCTGTATCATATATAAAGCTCTAATTGGTCTAGCACTCCCGCCACTAAATGAATATATCAAACAAAGACCTGTCAGAGACCCACAACCAGAGTCCCTAGAGCCTCCGACAGAGTCGACTGTGTCATCCCACACAGACACAGTCCGTCTGTCAAAGGTGGGAACTTCTAGAATAGCCTACCGTCTTCCATTAGGGAATGCCCACATTTTTGCACTTTTAAAAAACACTTGAAGGGATGGCCACCCAAACCTGCACACATAGATAGTTTAACAAGGTTAACAGTATTATGTGATGTAGTATATATTATATGTATTATGTATTATGGGATGTTTTGTGTGATGTATCTCAGTGCAATATCGGGGAACAAGTGCAATGAGTAGAATAGCAATGTAAAAGAGCAATTTCTATGAGTACTAATGATGCCTTCTGGTCTCTACACTCTGAAACCCATTATGTGACTTATTTTAACTACTGTTGTAATGTCTGTAAGAACTGTTACTGTAATGCATTGTTTTATTATATTATTGTTTTATTTATATTTTAACTACTGTTGTAATATTTGTAAGAACTGTTATGTAAGAACTGTAAACTGTAATGCATTGTAGCCTAACCTCACTCAGCCTGTACCTTCTGGCAGGGGGACTAACCAATGGAAATCAGCCTTGTGGCTGAATGGTGCATTTACATATATATTTTTGGAATGTGCAAATATCCCTCTTAAGCAAATAAATACCTTTCAAATTTAAAATGAAAACAAAACAAAAAAAACAACCTATTGAATAGCTGCCGGGCAGCATAAAGCCATGTTTTGCCATCCAGGTGGGCGTGTGACGCAAACATTTGCGTCTTATGGTGCCCTCACACCATAGCGTATGCTGAAACCTATGACCTTTGTGTGTAAAAAATATTTGTATACGCACCAAACGCAACCGAAATCCACAATTTAGTAAATTTGTAACCTATTCGACCTATGGGTTGCGTGTGAGTTGCGTGTGAGTTGCGTGCAGAACTTACGAGTTGCGTTTGAGTTGTTGTTTGAGTTGACATCGGTCATGTCATGGTTACGGTGGTTGACAGGGGGCGTGGCCAAGCCGCGTGCGCTGGCGGTGTACGCACACCGGTCAACAATTGCCGTGGCTAATTACTATTCACCTCACCTGGGGTTATATATACCGTGGCGTCACTAGGGCACGTTGCTCGTTCGTACCTCTTGAATCGCAGATGTTACAAGCTCTCCGGTAATTCAACTTACCTGTCTTCTGCCTATCGCTACTTCGACCCTCCGGTATCCAGACTCCTTGCCTGTCCCTGACCATTTCCAGACTAATTAACCACCTGCTCTCCCCTCTCTGGTCTGTTGTCTGCATTCGGGGTCCAACCCACACACTGCAGTGTGACAGGTCGTGATAAAAACCTAGAAAAGCGGAGCCGATTCAGTGTTTCCTTCTGATTTGGTCATCGAAGAGTCAACATGGGGAAAGCTACCAATAAATCAGATAAAAGTGACCCCAAAACCTGGCCAGATACCTCAAATTTGGACTGCGTTCATAACTTAGGAGTTGCGTACCTGTTGCGATCGTGTAGCGTATAAATTGATCGCAGGCATTCGCACAGTAGCGTGGCGTGGGGAAAATTTTAGGGGAAGCCAGTTTTTTTGGGTCAATAACGTAACCAGATGAGTGATTACAGCGCCCGGTATCATTTTAGTAAAATGATACCGGGCGCTGTAATCACTCATCTGGTTACGTTATTAATGATTTGTTACGGCTGCGGGTTCTGTGTGTGTGCGTGTGTGTGTTATGTATATGAGCTGTGTGTGTGTGTGTGTGTGTTATGTATATGAGCTGTGCCGTGGCCCAGACGTCATTGGATGCCGGCGTTTGTAGTTGCTGCTGTAGCGGAAGTTTAGTAAAGTTGTTTTTTACTAAGTACACCAAATCTCCACCCTCCATAATGCTTAATACTCAAACGGTTACAGTACTACGTACTGATGTTGATGTGATTTGATTGGATTTGTGAGTCAAGGGATTCCCTTCAAATCGATCCAATGGGATCAAGGGATCCCATTCCCTTGAGGGGGGAGGCCAGCCGTCTCTGGCCTCCCCTGGCATGGCCCTGACCAATCACAGGTTGGCAGGGGGACATGACGTGCCTCATCTGATTGGTCAATCCGGGACAATCCCTCCATTTTTTTTTCACCAAGGGAAGCTCATTTCGGCTGGCCTCCTCTATTTCACCATAATATCTAGGGGGCGCTGTTGTTTCACTCTTTGTAAAATACTCAATGAGAATGGGGGAGAGACGGTCCGGCAGCAACACACAGGCTGTGTGTTGCTGCCGGACCGTCTCTCCTACATTTTTTAAATTAAAATAAAAAAAAATCGGTAATTCTCCTTTGCTGTGTGACACAGCAAAGGAGAATTACCGATTTTTTTTTTTTTTTTTTAATTAAAAAAATGTATTAAAATTATAACTACAATCCGAAAAAACAGGGGAAGCCTGGCTTCCCTTGGCCTCCGGGAGAAAACGCCACTGCATTCGCAGAGAATTATTGAACATGTTCAAAATTTCCGAATTACTCTGCGTGTGTCTGCGATCACCTGCGTGCTTGTTGCGTACTTCAAACCTATAAAACCTATTAGTTGTGTGTGAGTGGTGTTCGGAACTTATGACCACTATTTATTATAACCATACGCAACTGGTGATCGCTATGGTGTGAGGGCACCATTAGATAAAAACATTACATGTTGGACCTGTCAACATTTTTAAACGATAAATTCACAATCATATTTATTAGAAAAAGCCTTTTTAACTTTTATTCCACACCTTCCTAAACTGTGGATATATATGTTATAATGATTCATCTACATTTACATTCAGGTTTAAATAAGGTAGGTTGATGTTACAGGAAACAGATGGAAACAGTGAAATCTGTCCCAGGACCAGCGATCACATGACCCAAACACACAGTTCACATGACAAACACAGTTCACATGACACAAACACAGTCTTCACATGACACAAACACACTGTGTTCACATGACACAAACACACTGTTCACATGACACAAACACACAGTTCACATGACACAAACACAGTCTTCACATGACACAAACACAGTCTTCACATGACACAAACACAGTGTTCACATGACACAAACACTGTTCACATGACACAACACACACACACACTGTCTTCACATGACACAAACACACCGTGTTCACATGACATACACACACTGTGTTCACATGACATACACACACACTGTGTTCACATGACACACACTGTTCACATGACACACACACACACTATGTGAGCGCCCAGGCTCAAGAAGGCACAAAAACAGCGGGTTTTTGAGGTTTAAACAAAAATGTCCTTTTATTTCTCTAAACTTGGGGGTTAAGGGAGGGAATGAAAAATAACACAAGCTTGTCTTCGGCGTCTCACGCCTGGTCCGCGATCCTCTCACCCTCTGGCGGCTTCCCAAGCTCCTGGGTGCGACGGCTTCTCCTTTCCTTCGGATCAAAACTGAAACAGCAGGTAACCACATGGCTGGACCTCTCGGCAGCAAGGTCTCACTCCGCTCACCCCCCTCTTCCTCCAGCAACCCTCTACCTGTGTGTTTTTAAGCACCTGCTTTACTCAGGTGTTTATTGTCGTCAGCTGGGGGTTTTCACACGGGAACTCATTCGCCTTCCCCCGGGTCCTAATGCCCTCCACGTATCTCCCTCGGGAGATATACGCCCCCAACAACGTAACCGCCGGTAAGTCTCCTCTTCTTGGCTCTGGT
>CM051001.1:6300715-6308215 GCA_027704905.1 Muraenolepis orangiensis | reverse complement strand
ATGTAATGTAATGTAATTGTATGGCGCAAGCTATGATGATGTGCCAAGGTCAATGTGACTAACGCAATCCTGCTGGTGTGACGCGATGAAGACTCTGTTTGTTCTTCTTCAAGGGCTCCCATACCTCGATCCCACAGTAACGGCTGCTATGTTAGCTATTTACTTTACAGGTTAGAATTTGGGTGCGCCTGTTGGCTTAACTTATTATTACATTCCGTGTAGGAGGTGAGATAGGGTGAACAAAACAAATAACGTTGTTATTGACAAGCCTGGAGCCTGTATTCGTTAGTCATAATTGGGATGAATCATATAAGGGTTATGTCTATATGCATATTATATTGTGATTTGCCCCGGATGTTCTTAAACATCTTAAACATTTGTCTTTGACAAACATATGTTTGTCTTTGACAAACATAAGGATGCTTTTATCGAATACATTTTTGGAGTGTGTTAGCATGTTGTGACAGTGTTGTGTGTTTGCACGTGTAGTGGTGAGTGTGTGTGTGTGTGTGTCTGTGTGTGTGTCTGTGTGTCTGTCTGTGTGTGTGTGTGTGTGTGTGTGTGTGCAGTGGTCTGTGTGTCTGTGTGTCTGTGTGTCTGGAGTGGTCTGTGCATGTGTGTAGCGGTGTGTCTGTGTAGTGCTGCCTGTGTGTGTGTAGTCAAGTCAAGTCAAGTCAAGTCAAGTTTATTGTCACTTCACAGTTTACACTTTAAAGCAGTGGTGTGAAAATCTTATGTGCAATACCCAACGACAGACAGCAGTTATAAAAATAAGATATAAATTGATAAAAATAGAATAGAATAAAGTTAAAAATTAAAATATAAATAAAAATGCAATTTATAAAATGCAATATATCGGCACAGAAAAGAGCAATATGTATATATAAATCAATGTAATAAAATATACATTGTTATATGCTATACGCCCTTGTTCAGCAGCCTGATGGCCTGACTGTGGAAGCTATCTCGGAGTGTATTTGTACGGCACTTACTGCGATACTGCGGTATCGCCTGCCTGACAGTAAAAGTGAGTACAGTTCGTGGCTGGGGTGGGCAATGTCTTTTATGATGCGTTTGGCCTTGGCCACGCACCGCTGGTTGTATATATCCAGGAGGGAGGGGAGCTCACCTCCAACGATATACTGGGCCGTCCGCACCACCCTTTGAAGCGCTCTGCGCTCGAGTGCGGTGCAGTTCCCGTACCGGGCGGTGATACACCCTGTAAGAACACTCTCGATGGTGCCGTTATAGAATGTTCTTAGGATGCGGGGGCCCATGCTGAATTTCTTCAGACGCCAGAGGAAATACAGGCGTTGTTGGGCCCTTTTCACCACGTGTGTGGTGTGCGTGGACCATGTGAGGTCCTCGGAGATGTGCACGCCGAGGAACTTGAAGCTGCTAACCCTCTCTACTGCAACACCGTCGATGGAGATAGGGCTGTGCTCTCCCCTCTGCTTCCTGAAGTCCACGATCAGCTCCTTGGTCTTCTTGACGTTGAGGCGAGGCTGTTCTCCTGGCACCACTGCTCCAGCGATCCGACCTCCTCCCTGTAGGCTGTCTCGTCGTCGCCGGCGATCAGGCCCATCACTGTCGTGTCGTCAGCAAACTTGATGATGACGTTGGAGCTGTGCATAGCCATGCAGTCGTGGGTGTAGAGGGAGTAGAGGAAGGGCTCAGCACGTATCCCTGGGGGGCTCCCGTGTTGAGGGTCAGTGGCTCTGAGGTGGAGCTGCCCATCCTCACCACCTGGCGGCGGTCCGACAGGAGGTCCAGTATCCAGCTGCACGTGGATGGGGGCACGCCTAGACCTCTAAGCTTGGTGTCAAGCTTGGCAGGAACTATCGTGTTGAACGCTGAGCTGTAGTCCACAAAAAGCATTCACTTCGTCCGTGGATCTGTTTTGACGATATGCAAATTGCCATGGGTCCAGCGTGGCAGGTAACACGGAGCAAATAAAGTCCTTGACCAACCTCTCGAAGCATTTGCTGACAATCGAGGTGAGGGCTACATGTCTATACTCATTCAGGCATGTTACCTTGGGTTGTTTAGGGACACGCACAATGGTGGACATCTTGAAGACCGCGGGAACAACAGCCTGGGACAGGGAGAGGTTGAGGATGTCTGCGGCCTGCCGAAGCCAGCACCGCTGTTCACGTCGAACTGAGCAAAAAAAGTATTTAGCTCTCCTGGGAGGGAGGTAGAGGAGTTCTCTACACAACTGGTTCTCCCTCTGAAGTCCCCTGCCACATACCCCTCGCGTCGTGGCTCTTGTAGTTGGCTCTTGTAGTTTCCCGGTGGAATTTAATATGAGCCTGTAGCTCGCTTAACTTATTGTCCAGAGACTGTACTTGGCCAGTAGAATGGTGGGGAGTGGGGGGCGATCGGATCAACATCTCAGCCTGACTAGCATGCCGGATCGCTTCCCTCGCTTCTTCCTGCGACGCTTGCGTGTAATCGTGCCCAAGATGGTCGGAGATAATCCAGCTGTGACTTTGGGCGGGACGTCCGAGTCGAAAAAATGAAAAAACTCCGGTAGGCGGCGAGCGACTGTCGATCTGATCTCCAGAAGTGTGCAAAAGTTATAAATGAACGTGCTGCTAAGTTCCTGAACAAAGATAGTTGCGATAAAAATAATAAATAACAAAAAACTGCGTCATCGTGCAGGAGCTCGCGACACGGCAGCCATCTCGTACGGTGCCATACTCCAGGCAGTGGTATGTGTGTGTGTTCTGCAGCTATAATGTCAAGCACAGTCACGTTTCCTTATATTCTCGGTAGAAAATGTAACAGATAGATAGATAGTTTCAGCATTATAATATGTTTTGATAACATTTCTAGCGAGAAATGTGTGTTTTACTCTCACACGCTTTGTTCAGTGAATTTATACGATCTTTAGTTTTTGAGTTATTACGAAGATTTGTTCCGGTTTCTATCGTTGCTATGGACGCTGATATCACTGCCGCCTTATTGTTCTGTTACGTTTATGATTTAAGTTTATTTGTACGTGTATTACTAATCCATCGGATTGCAGCGGCACTGAGCTGCACCCGTTCGGAAACCACATTATATGTTAAAAAATATATACAAACCACATTATTAACACAAGTAGATCAAGGGACGAGACCCGGACGTGTGCAAAGAACTACAATTTGCAGCGTGATGTGTCACACGTTTTGTAGTACTAATGTGTTTTCCCTATTATGTGAAATTGTGACCAAAAATATTGCCATCTTATTATAGGGTTTACTGGCCAAGGCTACTTGCAGGTGTACTTTCTCTGAGCCTTTTAGGGCCAAGCTGGATACAATCAGTCAAACATGTTTTTAGGGGTATGAAGTAGCCATATGTGTTCAAGATATTGCGCAATATTGCGCGATGAACGTTAACGGGGGGAGGGGGTGCGCGACACAAATGCACATTTGTGTGTCACCATAGCAACGGATATACATGTTGCAGTATCTTCGCATAACTAACAAAGTAAAGATTGTATACATCCATTCTAACTTAATATTTCTCACTAGAAATGTTATCAAACCGTATTTTAGAGTAACCTTAACATGTGTTTGTATCGTGAGAAAAAAAGTCATAAAAACATACATGTGTAAGTGTTAGTAGTGCTGCCTGTGTGTGTGTAGTGGTATGTGTGTGTGTGTGTGTGTGTGTGTGTGTGTGTGTGTGTGTGTGTGTGTGTGTGTGTGTGTGTGTGTGTGTGTGTGTGTGTGTGTGTGTGTGTGTGTGTGTGTGCCAGAGATTGGGATACGAGGTGGAGTCCTCAGAGAGGAGCAGCAGCGCTGGTTAATCCCCTGGAAGAGGGTGTCCAAGGATCCAATATAATTTAATTGAATTTTGTTCTTTGTGAGTATGGTGCCCAATTTCCTTTAATTCTCTCTCTCTCTCTCTCTCTCTCTCTCTCTCTCTCTCTCTCTCTCTCTCTCTCTCTCTCTCTCTCTCTCTCCCTCTCTCTCTCTCTCTCTCTCTCTCTCTCTCTCTCTATCTGGAATTGATAACAGGAGCTCTGTCAATAAAAAGCCAGACAGACAGAAGTGCGTGCGTGTATGTGTGTGTGTGTGTGTGTGTGTGCGTGTGTGTGTGTATGTGTGTGTGCGTGTGTGTGTGTGTGTGTGTGTGTGTGTGTGTGTGTGTGTGTGTGTGTGTCCTATATGAGCAAATATTGAAACAATATTTCAAACAAATCTCTAAAATTGGCCTGCTTGTACCATTGCCACACTTCCAGTTATTAAAAAGAAAAAAATCATACACATTATTAAATATATATTTTAATAACTTTGTCCATCTGCTGAAGTCACACACAGTCATACATACGTATATCATAGGATCCAGGAGGTCAAGAATAGGGCAGGAATAGAACTACACTCATCTGGTAGCACACGGTCTCCTGTCATCTGTTGTTCTGTTGTGTTTTATTGAATTGATAAAACCCTGCTTGTCTTTTTTCTATTACAACAGAAAGCTGCTCGGAACCTTTTAAACGGAGCTTCCCAATGCGTCCATTATCTCTATTTTTTTTATTTAATATTTAATATTAACTTTAATATTCCAAAACTAACAATTGTTTACTGGATTTAATTAGAATTCCCATGCTGGAAGGCGAAAACACACACACTTAAACACACACACACACACACACACGTACACACACACACACACACACACACACACACACATACACACACACACACACACATTTCCTTGTGTACCATTGCCTCCTTCGTGGTGACTGATTGAAACTGATTGAAAAATGAAACACAATCAAGTGAATATTGCTTTGTCTTTCTTTTCATGAAACAAAGAAACAAGGCCAAGGGTATATATTGGTCAACGTATTAAATGTGATGTCTTTTTCTTTAATTCGACTGTTTGTATGACAGTGTCGGGTGAAGTGAAGTCTCTTCTCTCCTCTCTTCTCTCCGGGGAATGAAGACAAGTCTTCCCGCCCTGCCCTCCGCTACCTCCTCCTCAACATGGGGGGCTCCATCTTCGTTTGTAGCTAATTCTAATTCTAGAGGCACAGGGAGGAGGAGGAGGAGGAGGAGGAGGAGGAGGAGGAGGAGGAGGAGGCATTACGTGGATCATGTGTGAATGTCTCCCCTGGATAGTGAGCCAGCTCGGGTTATTAAAGACAGAGACATTATCGGGGGATACCAGTGCTGATAACCACAGACGAACGAAGCTAAAGTTCTGGTCGCTGATTGGCTCATCATTTCATATTGACCTCCAGCTCACACTCAGATCACACTGGAGAGACACACAACCTCCCCCCCCCCCCACACACACACACACACAACCACACACACACACACAACCACACACACACACACCACCACCACAGACACACACAGACACACTTCCACAACCACACACACACACAACCACACACACAGACACACACACACACAACCACACACACACACACACAACCACACACACACAACCACATACACACACACACAACCACAGACACACACACACACATACACACACACAACCACACACAGACACACACACACACACACACACACACACACACACACACACACACACACAGGAGAAAATAGATTCACAATATGTGTGTAAGTAAGTGTACAGCAACAGGCTCACATTGGTCTTATGGAACAAGTCTCAACACTGCAGAGTAAAACAACCTCACGGGAGAGAGAGAGCGAATGCAGGTGACTGAAGACAGAAAGTGAAAGTGAATGCGGAACTACATGAAGAACGAAGGGCCTCACGTTGACTCAATTGTCAGCCAAACTGTCAGACAACAATAGAGATCTCTCTCTCTCTCTCTCTCTCTCTCTCTCTCTCTCTCTCTCTCTCTCTCTCTCTCTCTCTCTCTCTCTCTCTAATGAAGTCGTCGTCTATCAACCCATCGCCACACGCTGGCTGACTGACTTCAGTCCGAGTAGGGAGGAGACAAACTCATATCTACTCGTGAATAATTACAGAGCAGAGTTTTTTTTTGCCGCCAAGCGTGGCTGCCGTTTTGCGCAGGGCTCGGTGCGTCTCATCTGTCACGCCACCGCCGGTTCATGAGGTGTCATTGCGTAATAGAAGGTCCTCTGGGTTAGGGCGGGGCTTAGAGTAGTCAAGTTTAAACTGGCACTATAAAACTTTTGTAGTAAGTCAAACGATGAAAATCGCCACGAGGCACTCCAAAAAAAGAGACTTGGCAGAACGCAACCTTTTCTTTGTGCCACAAGGTAGTGTTTTACACAGAAACAGAAAGGTGAAGATCAGAAACATTTTAATTGCTTCCAATTCAATTCAGAGTTCTCTATTTTTCTGTTAGGAGCTTGGTTTGCGTGGTACAAGGTTGCAGCGCATGAAGAGGCGAGGCAGACATCATACAAGTGCCAGACAGAAAACAAATATGCGCTGAGAGCGCTGTGAAGTGTCCAAGTCTGGTCTTCAATACGCCACAAGGTCCACTAAGTGGACGAGTTGAGGATTCTGACGGAGGTGGGGGCACAACTTCAGACTTGAGGCTCACTTTTTGTTTTAGAACGGGAACTGACCCTGAGTATCTGCGTCCAGAGGGGCAGGTGCTTGTAATGTGTGCATTGCACGTGTGTGTATGTGTGTGAGTTGTGTCTGAGGCTGTGTGTGTGTGTGTGTGTGTGTGTGTGTGTGTGTGTGTGTGTGTGTGTGTGTGTGTGTGTGTGTGTGTGTGTGTGTGTGTGTGTGTGTGTGTGTGTGTGTGTGTGTGTGTGTGTGTGTGTGTGTGTGTGTGTGTGTGAGATCCTCTCACCGCTGGCCGTCTGCTGTGAATGCCGCCGAATGATTCCCCGTCCTGATCCAAGGATTCTGTTGCTCATGCCGGTGATCCCGCTGAAGGGGTTGAACCAAACCAGGTGGGATTGCTGATGATGGAAAGCTGCAAAATTCCTTGTAGGACCGTGGCTGACCTTTCGGGAAGATTGCTTCACTGTTAAGTTTGAAGGTGAGCCAGATATGTATACGGTATACCAGTGGCTGCCGGTGGTTCTAAGAGAGATTTTGGGTTACTTGAAAGTTTCAAGTCTGAAATATATAAAATATAGTTGTCTGGAACGCGGAATTAATGAATAACACAAGATAGATCCTTGAATGATGGAAACGCTCCTCCCAAATCTCTGATTGGGTATTCACCAGCTCAGGGAGCTCTTCTGATTGGTCCACAGAGCCTCTGGCTAGACCCGCCCCCTAAGGGAGGATGGTCCTCCCTTAGCGCCATACACACTCATGTTAAACCAGGACTCACCAGCCAGATTTATGATGACCTTCAATGGGGAGTTTGGGGAGGACGATCCTCCGTACAGTAGTTTTCAATTGCGGTGTGGGTTGCTGTTGGTACCCCGTACTGGACACGGGGCCATGATTGGCGTGCCCAATGTTAAAATAAGTGTTAAAACAGCAATATCATCAGTATTTTCACAGATGAATCCCGTTAAATGTATGTTTATTTATTTTTGTCTTGCAAGTCAATTTTTCCCTGAAATT
>CM051001.1:6288215-6290715 GCA_027704905.1 Muraenolepis orangiensis | reverse complement strand
GTGAAAAAAGGCCTGCCGTTGTTGCCGATGCTCTCTGTGTCTCTCGAGGCTCAACGCCGATGCTAATGGGTGGAGTTGGGCTACGGCAGACAGCGCTTCATCCAGGGAACGGAAGTAGCGGGGAGATCTGGGTGGCGGCAATATGAAGGAAAGGTATTTATAATTCTTTAAAGAAGAAATCTAAATCGCACTACACATGTTGATATTATGTGATTTTAAGTTATAGTTATGTTAAATGTCACATTTAAATTCAATCATGTCTCCCCTTGTTGTCCAACCGAAGAGACGCAATGCAGACCAGTGATTTGTTATAAAAGCTTGAAGCTTGTAAGGAAATAAGCACACATACCTACACTTCCCGGGGCCAGTGATGTGGATCTGCTGCCTCGCTGCCTTTAGTACAGGAGACCTGGAACCTTTTAAAGGACTTATGAAATCAGAGGCTCACCAAGCATTTTAGCACAAAATGTGATCCCATGAACAGTTGATCTGGGTCACTGGTCATGGGTCCTCCAGCAGGATAAGGACCCAAAGCCCACAGGAACAGTTCAAAAAGGAATTACCTGACAGTTTGAAACTGGCCAGCAATGAGTCCTGATCTCAATCCCTAGGAAGTCCCTTGGAGAGAGCTCAAATCTGCCATTGGGGAAAGGAGTCATTTGCACTGTTTAGTCATGGTGCTGCAAGGGCTTCAGCCAGCACAGAGGGAGCGAGAAGAGTTGAGCAGCCAAGTCAGCTGGCTGTCGTGTTCCAGCCCTGGCAGCGCGAGGCGGAGAGACGCCACCTGATCCCCATCAGCTCCTCTATGTCACCATGACCGGGCACAGAGGTGGCTGACTTCCAGGACTCTCAGAAATAAGAACAGCAGCATGAAATGGGCTAACCGGGTATCATGTAGACGCTAGGGAACCCACAGCCATGTCCAGGAATCTTCCTTGACTTTCGCATATGACCTCCAGAAACACTAATGGAAATTGTAAAAGTATTCCTGCGCATCGGACCTGGACCTATGGAGAGCCAGTACACCAAGGAGAACCATCCATGGAGAGCCAGTACACCAAGGAGAACCATCCATGGAGAGCCAGTACACCAAGGAGAACCATCCATGGAGAGCCAGTTCACCAAGGAGAACCATCCATGGAGAGCCATTTCACCAAGGAGAACCCTCCATGGAGAGCCAGTTCACCAAGGAGAACCATCCATGGAGAGCCATTTCACCAAGGAGAACCATCCATGGAGAGCCAGTTCACCAAGGAGAACCATCCATGGAGAGCCATTTCACCAAGGAGAACCATCCATGGAGAGCCAGTTCACCAAGGAGAACCATCCATGGAGAGCCATTTCACCAAGGAGAACCATCCATGGAGAGCCAGTTCACCAAGGAGAACCATTCATGGAGAGCCAGTTCAGCAAGGAGAACCATCCATGGAGAGCCATTTGACAAGGAGAACCATTGATGGATAGCCAGTTCACCAAGGAGAACCATCCATGGAGAGCCAGTTCACCAAGGAGAACCATCCATGGAGAGCCATTTCACCAAGGAGAACCATCCATGGAGAGCCAGTTCACCAAGGAGAACCATTCATGGAGAGCCAGTTCACCAAGGAGAACCATCCATGGAGAGCCATTTGACAAGGAGAACCATTGATGGATAGCCAGTTCACCAAGGAGAACCATCCATGGAGAGCCAGTTCACCAAGGAGAACCATCCATGGAGAGCCAGTTCACCAAGGAGAACCATCCATGGAGAGCCAGTACATCAAGGAGAACCATCCATGGAGAGCCAGTAATCCAAGGAGAACCATCCATTGAGAGCCAGTACTCCAAGGAGAACCATCCATGGAGAGCCAGTACTCCAAGGAGAACCATCCATGGAGAGCCAGTACTCCAAGGAGAACCATCCATGGAGAGCCAGTACTCCAAGGAGAACCTCAATCAGCCCATCCATGGGTTTTTCAGACCTACCAACATTAGGAGAGAGAGAGAGAGAGAGAGAGAGAGAGAGAGAGAGAGAGAGAGAGAGAGAGAGAGAGAGAGAGAGAGAGAGAGAGACCGAGACCGAGACCGGGAGAGAGTTACAAAATATATATATATAATAGACCGGATTGCTCCAAGGCAAGTTTAGCGTAGTTAGCATGTTTGGCAAGGTGGCTTTTCCCTAGGCTAAAGTCAGCCTGACATAACTTAAAAAGTGCATGGCATTTGCTGATGTGGCTGGGGGTTATAAAGGGGAAGGTCTCGCACCAAGTGGACATTTACAAGAGCACTTGGGCTTCTGCTTCTTCTTGGGACTTCAGGGCAGAAGCTGAGTCAGGGTCCTTTGACAACCGCTCCAGACTGGGTGTCAGGTGCCATGGTAGAAATAGTATAGTTGTGTTGTTGAAATTCATACTGAGGGAAGGAAGGGAGAGTAAGCATTCCATTGTACTTGTTGCACATGGAAAGTAAAGACATCTTGAATCTTGAAATGTGTGAAGGAGATTGCACTGTCCGATCTGGC
>CM051001.1:6273215-6283215 GCA_027704905.1 Muraenolepis orangiensis | reverse complement strand
CAAAACAATGCCTGGTACGGGTTCTCTTGTCACTCTGTATCTCTATACCAGGTGAATTCTATAGCCTGTCCCTCATCTCTCTCTCTCTCTCTCTCTCTCTCTCTCTCTCTCTCTCTCTCTCTCTCTCTCTCTCTCTCTCTCTCTCTCTCTCTCTCTCTCTCTCTCTCACTGAAAAAGTTAGCTTTGTCTTTCCATTCCGTTGAGTTATAATCGCATGGAGCTGAAGTAAAGGAGGGAAAGGCCATAGTGGGTGAGGAGGCCTGATGTGGGTTTCATAAGCCGGACAGGAGCGGTGGTGATGGAGTAAATTGATCTGTTCATAGCTCGCCACGCGGCTCCCCCACAATCAAATGAACTGGCCCCCCAGGAGGCAGGATAGCTTTTCTCTTTCACTTCTCGTGGAACGGTCTGCCGAAGATGGCCTCATTTCATTTCAGTAAATATCTCTTCAGTTCCAGGCCTTGCTTTATCGCTCCGCAAAACACCGTAACCGCACAAACTCGCTCCCTTTCCCCGTCTTGGGTCTTGGGTCTTCTCCGGCTGTCTTTCACGCTGTCATTATGCAGAAACTCTGCACAACAGGCAGCGGTCTACGTCTGAGTTTCTGTTGGTCCAGCGCTGTGCCCCTGGTTTTCGGGCAGCTCATATATTCCGGAGGTTTTGCTCTAACCCAGGGTTCTCAGGTTTCATTCAATGTCGTTTTATATTTTGAGATTTCAATCAGTGTCGAAATGAATGGATTTTCTGTCAGATTGTGCCCGTAAGCTTGGTCACAGGAAAATATCAAACATTTGTTTCAAATCATCAGTCATCATGAATCCATATTTAATTATAGTAAAATTGATTGAACATCTAAAATCTGTAATGAATGAATGCAAAATTAATTAAAAGTAAAGTAAATTCATGATTATGAAGAGAATGGTGCTGCGCAAAGGAATAGTTTGCTATATCTAACCAGGAAACTCGCCGAAACATGCAAACGCCAGTCAGTACAAATCTGACTTGACATTCAAAGTCCACAGGGCTTTTTTTCCTTTTTTTTATCTGATGTCCAACAAAGTTGTCAAAGAAAGACAGAATATGGTGCATTCTTGTTTTTATTCATAAAAGGTCCGAATGTACCTGGAAGTATCTCTCCTCCATCTGTAGTGCAGAAGTCCTGCTGAGGTGATGTTGTTTGTTACGCCTAAGCACTCAGCGCCCGCCACTCAGCACTCACTCCTTGTCCAAAGGGTTGACTCTAAACACAGGGGAGCAAAGACTGAGACTAAAATGTCTCTCCTCCCTCTCAAAGTCACAACAACATATACACACATAACAACAACAAAATGACAACAAAACTGAGGCTGTAGAGGACAGGCTGTGGAGGAGCGGTGCCCTGGCAGCACCGACCGTACACTTATCCCCTGGCAGCTGCATATCAAATAGCTGCCCACTGCTCCTAATACTAGGATGGGTTAAATGCAGAGAAACTAATTTCACTGTGTGTGTACATGTATGCAACCAATAAAGAGGATTCAATCCTCCAGATCTATATTTTTAGATTTGGATGAATGTATCTGATCCTCTACCTGTGATTATATATATATATAAAAATATATATATATATACCGTATATATAATGTATATATATATATATATATATTGGAGTGAGGCAGGGTCAATATTGCCGAGTCATCAGTTCCAGATTGCTTCTCTGGTATTGACAATACTTCTCACCTTCACCGTGATTGACGACAGCGCTCCTCGGTGGACGGAACACGCCAGCATATCAACATAAATCCATCTGTTGAATTGCTAATAGAGACCATTCCCCAGATTTACAAGGAAAATCTGCCACTAAAACCACTGGCTGGTTGTTTGTATTATTTTCCCTCCTAACAAGATAAATACAATGAAAATCCATTGCAGGCAGCAATAGGCTTGTAAATTATACAGACGTATGGACTCCTCGATGGTGCGTTGCAGCGCAGTTGTAGACAAATGGAGAAGCAATACCCGACGCACTGATGTTAGGATATCAATAGCAAAATGTTGTATTCTAATTAAATGTTGCGGTTCTTTGTTAAGAATGTTTTTAATTTGATGGTTTGCTTAATGTGCTTTTGTTTGTTTCTATTGTCATACATTACTGCGTGTAACTTTTTCACCGTAGCCATCACTTTTTTATTACAAATTGTATTTTCTGTACTTTTTTTGTCCAAATTCATTTAGTGAGAAACCACACGCACACAATGTGGAAACGCATAGGCGGTCCACTACCCTCTAGTGATGGGGTCTGTGCAAAGTGATGGGGGCAGCAAAAAAAACTATAACTATGTCTGAACAGCTTCATTGAAGTTAGATGATCTTGCATTGATCCGTGTGTGTATGTGTGTGCGTGTGTATGTGTGTGTGTGCATGTGTGTGCATGTGTGTGCGTGTGTGTGTGTGTGTATGTGTGTCTGTGTGTGTGTGTGTCTGTGTGTCAGTCTGTGTGTGTGTGTGTGTGTGTGTGTGTGTGTGTGTGTGTGTGTGTGTGTGTGTGTGTGTGTGTGTGTGTGTGTGTGTGTGTGTGTGTGTGTGTGTGTGTGTGTGTGTGTGTGTGTGTGTATGTGTGTGTGAGCGTGTGTGTGCTCCAGATAGCTCACCAGGTGGTATTACCTACAGGGGAGCTTGTGGGGTGAGTGATGGCTCAGGGGCTTCTTCTGGTAGCTGTTACTACTGCCAGCACACACACACACACACACACACACACACACACACACACACACACACACACACACACACACACTCACACAGAGCTCAGTGTGTGTGTGGGGCTCAAGGGGTTTCCCACTGTTAGCTGCTACACATGCACACAAATCTGGATACCCCATCACTTCTCAGGCTCCAAATTCTTCCCTTCTTTACACTTTCATCCGCTCCTACGCCCTGATCCAGCCGTACACCACCCGTTGCTACAGGAAGTCAAACGCTTCTGGCCTAAATAAGGACCTAGGGTCTCCCCCACTGCACCACTGCATCTATCCAGCTTGCAAAACAATGAGGGGAGCTAACATTTCGCATTTCACTCAGAACTGTTTAAAATTGTATATATTCAGACTGAATGTCGACAGGCTATAGTCAGATTTCAATGTCACTCATAAAAAGGGTTTGTATGTCGTGCTGCTTGGCCTCAAAAGATGACACACTATTGAAAGTGACATCACCAGGGTGGTGATTGCTATTGTATAAAGCAGTGGATACAAGTTTGCTGCCTTCAGGTTCAGCACCAAGGACTGAGACCTTTCTTTCACCAGGAGTTAATTATTATTATTATTATTATTATTATTATTATTATTATTATTATTATTATCATTTACTATTAGTATTATGGAGCTGTAAGCTTGGACGAAATAAACTGTGGCCCCTTTGGCGTAAACTAATTCTAACAATGGGAGGCCATGTGAGGTTGCAGATAGGTCTGGAGAGAAGATTGGACATTTAATTGCACAATCACATTCATCCCAAACGATGAATAAAACCCATTTCTTTTGTTTATCCTGATCCTGTGGGTTAAGTCTTTTTCATTTTGCTAGATCTCAGAGTGTCCCTGCCGCTCGCTGGGCGGTTATTTACTGGAATCTCTTCAGGATGTGTTTTTCCAGGATTCCACGCTTGAATGCCCCTGAAAACGTTGTAAAAACAGCCAGCAGGAATGTGTGTCCAAATGCATGAATCACTGACCTTCAACATACACTAAACCCAAGCAGCTACCAAGGTCTTCTTCTTTAAACTGTGGGGTTTTGATACACAAAGACAGCTATGTCAAGGTACCGTTAGCAGTTCTTTCAATGTGAAAAAACAAACTAGGAAGTGAAGGTCAATGTACGTACGTATGTGTGACCCCAATATTTGATTCGTATTGCATAAGGACAGGAACGTGTGTCTCTGTTCCCTCTTTGAAACTACTTGGAAAACACATGATGATTGTCATGGTTCTCCAGCTAGGAAGTGGAGCGAGACGTGGCTCGGATCGTCACCACGTAAGATCATATTTAATGCATTTCTAATGCTAGCAATTACTCATACGCTGCCCCTGCTCCTGTCAGGATTGTGTGTTTCTAGTGCAGTGTAGTGCAATCTGTCTTTTTTTGTTTTTTTCACTTTCTCTGGTTTTTTTTTCCCCTATTTGAGCCACTTTGGGCTCCTCTGGAAGCCACCGTACCCTGGAACTGTGATGTGTTCATGGTGTCGTGTGAGGGAGGGCGACGGGGCACCGCTGCAGGGCTACGGTTACACTTGGGTTACTTTGAACTTGGAGAAAAAAAACAACAAGCACGTTCCGATAGTGCTTCTGCTGCAGGCAAGCATGACTTCAATAAGCTAAACACTCCAAACCAGCCAATGTGGGGCTCCTCTCATCTCTGTGGGTATATATATAGTTTTCTCTCAGTACCACGGCTTCAATTCTAGATCCGGGAGATGTGTGTTAACGAGAGAGCATCCGGTAACTCCCGGAAGAACCTGCAAGTTGTATTCGAGTTGTGCTTCTTCTTCTTCTTCTTCTTCTTCTTCTTCTTCTTCTTTCCTTTTCGTCTTCTTCTTCTTATTATTATTCTTCCTCTTCCTCTTCTTTTCCTTCTTCTTCTTCTTTTCCTTCTTCTGCCACACGTTCTTCCCCGTTCTGTGTTTTCCGGTGGACGGACGATCACCTCGTGCATGACGAAGAGCTGATGAAGACTAACCCTGCAGCGAGGCTGTGACCAAAGGGTGGACGGGAGAGCACCTGGGGGGGTGAAGACGTACCCGTGTCCTCAGACGTACTTATTATATTATCTTATTATATTATCTTATTATAACGGGCGGTTCAACAGTTTTCTGAGGGAGAGTCCAGCTTGATGTTGCCAGGTTGATAATTGCTACACAGAATGTTTTTGTGAGCGTACGTTGTAACATCATGAGAGGCCGTCTCAGCGGGCTAGTGTTGGGCGGTGCAGAGTTCCAGGCAAAACAGGTCAAAAATAGTAAAGCTTAAATAAAAATAGGCTTTATTTCCTCACAAAGGGCTTTTCCCCCCAAGCACACAGTTCATCAAACAAAAATTGGACTTTCCTTCACATGACTTCCAGCCATGTGCTCCTGGTTCTCCCTCTGCTCCTGAGAGACTGGGCTCTTGTCTGTTTCCCCAGTGCAGCTTCAATTAGGTGGCTTAAGCACCTACACCTGTCAGAGTTCTGTGGCATGCTGTGGCAAGATGTAGTTTGTGGACCGGTGGCCATTTTTGGATGTTGCGATGAATGAGTGTATGTGTATGAGAGAGAGAGATGCTCTGAGATGAAACAATAGGCGACAGACTCCCAGCGCTGCATGGCCTACGAGGAAACAAACAAACAAACAAACAACCATGCGAGCATGACTCATCCAAATGTGGTGTAGCCGTGAATATTCCCCCCCGTATTACACAAGAGTGCTCATTAGCTATGTTCTCCACGGAGACCGTGTTGAGTGACTGTTAGCGCATTAGCGCAACAAACAACCATCAACACAGCCCATTCATCCGGCCTGCCAAGCGTCCTACACTGATGATGAACACACAGCAGCAACACACACACACACACGCCGGTAGAGAGAGAGAGAGAGAGAGAGAGAGAGAGAGAGAGAGAGAGAGAGAGAGAGAGAGAGAGAGAGAGAGAGAGAGCGGCCGCTCGCCACCTCCGAGGGAAGGCAAACAAAAGCTGCCATCTTTTTTTATTTAATCCCAGCTGGAATATCCGCTTGCTTTATTAGGTTGTTTCGTAATTGTTCAATAACGGTGTACGTCCTTCTCCGAATAGAACGACACCGAAAAACCTGGTTTGTTTTCGTAAACTGGGGTAAACTGTCTTTGTTTGTTGTGTCCCCATAGCCTCGCCTGGTACAATATAGTCCCGTTCTGATGTAGGAAGAGAGGGACCAGAGGAGGTCTCATAGCCACACACACACACACACACACACACACACACCAGTGTATTGGCATGATGCACAATAACTTTTGCAATAAGTCACCTACTGTGTTTCATTTCCATGTGTCAGCGTGTCACTCAGGGCTGTGAGGAGATGAAAGAGTGTATCGTGTCCTGGAGTCTTTTGAGACTCACTCATTAGAGATCCAGTACACGCACACACACACACACACACAGACACACACACACACACACACACACACACACACACACGTATACACACACACACACACACACACATACACACATATATACACATACACACACACATATCTAGTTATTCCTTATAAGTAATAGCCACCTCTTCATCTCTCATCATGTCGGTGAGCTGTGTGTGCCTCCTTGATAACCAACACCTCATATTGCAAAATGTCCCTCTAAGGCCTCCACACTGTGGTTAAAGAAGCACAAGCAACAACAGCCATTATATATTGTGTGTGTCTGTGTGTGCGTGTGTGTGTGAGAGAGAGATTATGTGTGTGTGTGTGTGTGTGGTTGGTGCCTGGTTGAAGCAGCCTGGCCCCAGTCCGACTGATTAGAGTCTGGTGAGGCTGTACACCTGTGGGTCCTCCTTAGCAATCAAGGAACACGGTTAAACCAGCTACCACCACACACATGTACCATATACTCTGCTTGCTATCAAATACATATATAAAACGGATCACTCCTCATTACATTCCATTACATTACAGTAATTTAGCAGACACTTTTATCCAAAGTGACTAACAATAGTGTGTTCAACAAAGGAAGGTAAGAGAACAACTCGTCACCAGAAGCCAAAAGTGCATTTCATTCCTCACAAGTCTCCAAGAACTAAGCCAGTTTTCAGTAACAATCTACTTAGAAAGATGCTAGTACGCTAGTAAAAAGTGATAAGAGGATGCGCTAGGAGGAAGGATCTCATCCTGTGTCCTTGTCATTGGGAGGAGCCCCAGAAAGCAGCGTTGACTGCCACAATGTGTGTGTGTGTGTGTGTGTGTGTGTGTGTGTGTGTGTGTGCATTGAGAGTATGTTTGTGTGGTAGAGGGTAGAACTCCCATATACTCTCCCCTTGTCTAGGTTGCCTCTCAAATCAAAGTTAATGGACAGTGTGCAAAATTCAACACACACACACACACCCATCCCTCCACACTGGCATACTCACACACAGAAGGAAACAGCACAACATGACAGAGAGAGATAGCTGAAGCAAAGTTGGCTTCTGTTGTTTCCCCACAGATGACAGCGGTCATCCATTCATCTTCTGTCGTCGCGCCTTTCGCTCAGGCCCAGTCATTGTTCTCTCTCTTTCTCTCTGTCTGTCTCTCTCTCATTCTGTCTCTCTCTGCCTCTATTTGTGTGTGTGAGTGTGTGTGTGTGTGTGTGTCTCTCTGTCTGTCTGTCTGTCGTCTGTCTGTCTGTCTGTCTGTCTGTCTGTCTGTCTGTCTGTCTGTCTGTCTGTCTCTATTGGCATGTGTGTGTGTGTGTGTGTGTCTATGTATGTGTGTCTCTCTCTCTCTCTAGCTCTCTATCTCTCTATCTCTGTCTGTCTGTCTCTCTCTCTCTCTGTCCTTTTATCGTCTGACTGTCCCTCCCCTACTCACACTTCAAAGTAGGTAGTTTGGTTGTCAGACTCTTCACTTAATAAAAGGTATAGCACCTTGGCTCCAGACACAAGCCTACTGTGGAGAGAAGTGCTGGGAGAAAGAGATAGTGGAATCAAGATCGCAGTCAAGTAAAATGCATCAGAGTTTTTTCTCTCTTTATTTTTCCTGTGAAGTCACAGCATTTTACCCTCAAGTAAAGTTCAATGTCAATGTCCCCCAATGGAGTGTTGCTTGCGTCTTTCAACATCAATGGATATCCACACAGAAAGACTTTTCAAATGACACTGGAATTCCTTACACATTGGAATTCTTACTGTTATGCATAGAAGTTCACTTGCCTGACTTGCATTGCATCCATCTGCCTTCCAGGTCTAGCCTACATGTTTACAGTTCATTCGTTGTGCATTGGATTATTGTTGTCGTCAGTCCATCTGTTAAAGCATTGGAAGTATCGACCGGATTAGGCTTGAAAACAAATTCCAAAGCAGCATGAATATTAATATTTTAATCAAAATGTCCAGGTTTCATCATCACCTCGCTGATTGGCCGACTGGGCTGGCGAGTATCCAGACTTATATCTCTGGGATCCAGACTAATATCTCCAGGTTCCAGACAAATATCTCCAGGTTCCAGACTAATATCTCCAGGTTCCAGACAAATATCTCCAGGTTCCAGACGAATATCTCCAGGTTCCAGACAAATATCTCCAGGTTCCAGACGAATATCTCCAGGTTCCAGACTAATATCTCGAGGTGTCAGACTATTATCTCGAGGTTCCAGACTTATATCTTGGGGTTCCAGACTAATATATCCCGGTTCCAGACTAATGTCTCGAGGTTCCAGACTAATATCTCCAGGTTCCAGACTAATATCTCTAGGTTTCAGACTTATATCTACAGGTTCCAGACTAATAGCTCTAAGATCCAGACTAATATCTCAAGGATCCAGACTAATATCTCCAGGTTCAAGACTTATATCTCGCGGTTCCAGACTAATATCTCCAGGGTTCCAGACTAATATCTCCAGGTTCCAGACTAATCTCTCCAGGTTTTAAACTTATATCTACAGGTTCAAGACTAATATCTCAAGGATCCAGACTAATATCTCAAGGTTCCAGACTAATATCTCAAGGTTCCAGACTAATATCTCAAGGTTCCAGACTAATACCTCCAGGTTCCAGACTAATATCTCCAGGTTCCAGACTAATATCTCAAGGTTCCAGACTAATCGAGACTCTTCTCTGTCCTGGCCCGAATTTGGTGGAACAAACTCCCCACGGATGTCCGGACTGCAGAGTCATTGCCCATCTTCCAACGCAGGCTGAAAACCCATCTCTTCAGGACACACTACCCGGATCCTTCCTCGTAGCACATCCTCTTATCACTTTTACTTGTGTCTTACTGAGTAGATTATCTAAGGAGATTGTTTGATAGATATTGTTCTAGATATTGTTCTATATTGTTTGCCAACGTATTGTACTTTTACCTGAACTTATTGTATTTTTACCCGAGTTCAGTTCTTGGAGACTTGTTAGAAATTAAATGCACTTTGTTGTTCGCTTACCTTCCTTTGTTGAAACACACTATTGTAAGTCGCTTTGGATAAAAGCATCTGCTAAATGACTGTAATGTATTATCTCCATGTTCCAGACTAATATCTCAAAGATCCAGACTAATATCTCCAGGTTCTAGACTAATATCTCCAGGTTCCAGACTAATATCTCAAGGTTCCAGACAAATATCTCAAGGTTTCAGACGTATATCTGGAGGTGGTAAAACCAGGGCTGAGCTCACCAGATTGAGGCTGGTTTCACGAGGATAGCTTATCCTTGCTGTAGCACAAATATGTTTTTTATGAATATGCTTAATTACAAATTTAAAACATGTAACATTGCAAAGACGTTCAGCCCTGAGTTGTTTTGAATTTTGGGGGGGCAACGGAGGATAGATTTCTGAAGGACACGATTCATAGAAGAGAGAAAAGACAATGAAGAGGGCATTTATTGCTCCAAGCGACCGATAAACAGTCAGATTATATCAGAATGGCCAGGGCAGAATGTAAGTCGTAATGAATCCGGGATGGTAAAAATGCACTGACTTGAGCCTTACGGGTGGATGGTGTGTGTGTGGGGGAGGGGGGGTCACAGAGTCATAATGTCTTGAAGGTCACCCTGATGTCTCTTATTAAATCAGAAATCCATGCTTGTATACATAAGTGTGTGCATGCATGTCTGTGGAGACAAAGTCCTCTGTGAGACCTTGCTATGTGCTATGTGTGCCATAGTGTATCCCACGTCAGGTGCGTGATGAGTATAATATATATATATGTATATATAATATATAATATACTATACTATTGTAGCTTATAGTTTCTGAGAATGAAGCGTTGAACCTTGCATGGTGGACTGTGAAAACCCCAGCGGGTGAACAGGGGTGTCAGAGCCGCACG
>CM051001.1:6245715-6260715 GCA_027704905.1 Muraenolepis orangiensis | reverse complement strand
ACATTTGGCAGATGCTTTTATCCAAAGCGACTTACAAGGTGTACATTAGTTGAAGTAGACAATAGCATAACACTGAGGTACGCAAAAAATGAAAATAGAGCAGTTCCCAAGCATTCATATTAACAAGATGAATACCACAATTTGGTACTGCCAGGTCACCTGCTTAAGTAGCTGTGATAAGAGCGTGTTATCAACATTAAGGATATACACTTTGCTAGAATATACAACATGCTAAAAGCTATTAATATATATATATATATATATATATATATATATATGTTATATAACAGTATGGTGGTGGGTATATCATGAACATACATACAGTCCTACAACACATATGTAGATATATATATATATATATAATATATATATATACATATGTGTTGTAGGACTGTATGTTCATGATATAACCACCACCATACTGTTATATAACATATATATATTATATATATGTTATATAACAGTATGGAGGTTATCAGGGGTGAAAGTGGTTTGAATTTCTTGCAGGTACTACAATGCTACCCCGACCTTCATTGGTTCATATTGTTCTCCTCCCGCCCCCGGCTTCATGCATCCCTGAACACAAACTTCACATTTTTAATGCCTTTATGGGGTAGAAATTAGAAACACTTGACAATATGTATAGTCAATTATTTATTTTCAATTGTGCATACAACTTGTGTCAAAACTTAACACACCATTAGCAAGGCACGTTGAGGGAGGTAAACTACACACTTTTCCACATTTTCCACAGAGGGCTGAAGTAGCTCTCCTCTTCTGTGTACCGGCGAGCCATGCAGCTTGTTGACTGGGCTGCTCTTCTTCATTTTGCCCAGCCAGGTCTTCACATAAGGCAGTGGATCCCACTGTCTGCATGGTGGTCCCACAGAGCTGATGAAGAGGAGATTTGCTGCATTTGTTGTTGTAAGTTTGCTCCTATACTCAGTTCTGATGTTGTTCATTGTGCTGAACCCCCGTTCACAGTCAGCATTGCTTGGAGACAGTGTGTCCACTGCCATGAGCAACTTCTTCATTGTGTTGGGAATGTTTCTTCCTCCACTGGCCTTGTATTCTGTGAATCCAAGATGGGCCTCTTGTTGGTTCACATGTAGGACATCACACAAAGCCCTCACCTCATTATCTCCAAATCGAGGATTGTCATGGTCCCAGTTGTCAGGGTTGAGGACTGCCATTTGATTGATAAGGCTGTTATAAGCCTCTTTTCGGTTGGCTGCAACACTGGCCTGTGCTCTGTTTGCTGTGGTTGTGAAGAGTCTTTATTTCATATTGTCTGCCACTGCTCGGATGAACTGTCAATGATGGGAGACCTGCCAACTCTTAACTCCTCTCCCTTGAATTCCATCACTTCCTCTGCCTGACTGGCATCAACTGCATGTTGTCCTGGGTAGCGATTGAAACTTTCTATGCGTTTGACATACGTCGTCATGATGTCATGGGCCTTTGGGAGTGTGGTCTTCCTGTTCTGAAGAATTTCTGACAAGTTCTTAAGTTCAGTCAGAACATCTGCCATCAGTGCAAGACTTTTCAGGAAGTTGATGGAGCACAACTTAGAAAGCAGACCTTTGAATTTGGCCCTCTCTCTGCTGTCCCTTGGATCATCCTCTGATGCCTCACGGAAATGTTGTGCCATGGCTGGATAAGACTGCCAAACTGCAGAGACTGCCCTCCATGAAGAAGCTACCCAGCCAACACTGAACACTTTTCCAATCCTCCTGAGGGCGATGTCCAGGTTGTGAGCACATTCACTAAGCTGCCACATGTTTTTTGGTGACTGGCTATATAATGAATATAGGCTGTCCATGAATGCCTGGAAGTCCTTTGTTCCCCCTGTCACATCCAGTGCCTGGTCAACAGCAAGCTCCAGTCTGTGATTAAGGCAGTGCCATAGTATGATGCCTGGGAAGTCATCCTGGAGCAACTTCCCAACACCTGACTTCACTCCCAGCATGACACTGGCCCCATCACTGAAAAATCCAATGAGGATTTCTCTCAGCAACTCAACAGTGAAGCCATTTTTAAGCAAGCAACCCATAATCTGTTCCTTGATATGAGCAGCAGACATACTATCCAGCTCAACCAGGTCCAATGGAAAGGCAATGGGCTCCATGTCTCCATCAACACTAGCCTTCAGGAACACAATTAGTGTTGATTTGTGCCCAACACTGGTTGACTCATCAGCCAATACTGTGATTTTGCTCTTGGTCTCTATTATCTTTTTTAGAAGTTCCTTTTTCATCTGTGATGACACATGCTCAATTATGTCAACACAGACAGTTTTGCTATGCAAAACACGCCCTAAATCAGCAGAATTTGCATGCTGCAGGTCAATCAGACTCTCAAAGTCTGTGAAAGGCTTGTTGTTCTTGGCCACATAATAGGCTGTCATGAATACCTTGGCAGTAGACTCAAACACAGACTCCTGACTACTCGCGTTCATGTTCAGAAGAATATCTTTATTTGCTGTCTGAAGAATCTTGACTGCTTCATTATGTGCTGCAGAGTTCTTGTGTCACGATTTTTGCGTAGTGATGAAAGCTGGACATCCCTTGATTGACCAGCTGGGATTATCTTTCCATCAGCCCACTGAATAGCAATATTAACACCACGGGATGCCATGACACCCAGATCCTTCACATCATGGCATGGGGTACAGCCTAGCCTTCCATTGTGAGCCATTCATTTTTCAGTTTGAACTGTTCATATTGTTCTTCTTTCCATATAGAAGGGTATGCAGTAGGGCTAGCATCACCTGTGGTGGCTTCTGAGGGACCTGCTGCCACTTCTTCTGGCTGAGTCTCCTCTCTGTTATAACTGTTATTAGAATAAAAATGTATAACTAAATTCAGCCAGTCAAAAATGTACAAGTCTCTGTCTTTCTTTGAATTTTCAGAATAGTGGGTACATAAATTAAAATACAAATAAAATAAAATGTCTCAAAATGTATGCCACAATGTGCAGATTAAAATAGAAGATATCAAAGCAAAATATTTAATGTTAAAATAGTATGCTGTGTACATGTTGTGTTCTGAGTAAGATAGCCATTGACTATATAGAGATATACAGTTTGCTAGTTCGCTAACTTATTATATTCATCATGGCCAGGTTCATGTCCATTCTCTGGGCTATATTTTTATTATAACCCAGGTGAGACGGTTTGACAAGCGAAATGCGCTTGTGACTAAATGCGCTTGTGACAGACGCTCAAATTCCACGGGTTGAGCTGCAGTTTTGCGGTGTCACTGTCAATTCTTCCCGGTCCTCCGGACCGCCTGGAAATCTCTTACCGGTACTAAGGACCAGGTAGGACCGGCACACTTTCAACCATGGAGGTTATATCATGAACATACTGTCCTATAACACATTCAACACACACATGTCACAACCCGCATACTAAACAAGGCATTTCATTTACACTATAGGATGATATATAACTATATAATGATCTTACAAACGGTTTAATATCACATCCTTTGTTGTTGTTATTCTCAGCCTGTAGACTATAATTATCAATTAATCAATAAATCAATAAATCCCAAAAAATACACGTGGTTATTACCAGTGTTTTACCGTGGGATGGTTGATAGTCAGTTGTTTTATTCTAAATTGACGTATAATTAACGAATGTTAATAATACTAAATACTATTATTTTACTTAATTAAACGTCTCTTAATGTTCAATGCGAACTGTGGTACAAACAGGGTTAACTAACTAGTTGAACTAGTTAAAGTAACTTTAAAATATATTGTGGCACTAACCGGGTTAACTAACTAGTTGAACTAGTTAAAGTAACTTTAAAATAGATTGTGGTACTAACCGGGGTAACTAACTAGTTGAACTAGTTAAACTAACTTTAAAATAGATTGTGGTACAAACAGAGTTAACTAACTAGTTATTCTAACTTTAAAACCGATTGCGCTACAAACAGAGTTAACTAACTACTTATTCTAACTTTAAAATCGATTGTGGTACTAACCGGGTTAACTAACTAGTTACTAGTAGATTAACTGACATTAAAATAGATCGCGTGCTTCCCTCTGTTGACGCAGTTGTGCGTGCGTAGGTAACGTCGTAGTGACTCATTCCTGCGTCATGTTCCCCCGGTGGAGCGGAACGAGCCCCCATTGGCCCGTTCTGGACCGACGTCATATAAGTAGAACACAGCGCTTGCCGGTGGAAAACGTGGAGCACATCAGGAGTGAACCATTTTCAGAGCCGGGGGGGGTGCATTGTATATATCATATCACATAAGTGTGCGCTATCCTGTACCCAAGGCATTTTTTTGATGAATAGATAATATAGTCAATGGTCTGAAACAATAACATTCAGTTGGACCGTTCGTACTGCTTGTGGTGGTTCATCGTTAAGGTGTCGGTACATCTGCCACCCTCCCCCCTCCCTCTTGACTCGTGCAGACAGTAATGACGTAACACTGCCGGCACTTACACAATAGAGCAGAACTGTCAAAACTATCATTCAACAGAATAGTCAGGTGTCGGGTGGCGTTTCTCAAGTACATTATTTTGTTCGATAAACAAAACGTTACAATAAGCTTTTTTTCAAGACTGTCTGTTGATCTACCTCGACCGGCAGAAGGAGATGACCGCGGCTCGGTTCTGGTCGGTGCTCCTCTCTAGAGATCTGTGGTCCAGGACCGCTGCTGGTTCCTGGTCGGTGTTAAACACGAGATACCTCGGCTCCGGAACCACCGCACTGCGTGGTTCCTGTAGTGGAGGACCGGCCGCCAAGACGTCGTCCGAGCTGGTACAGGGGGGCGAGGAGGCCGGCAGCCTCAACGCAGAGACGGAGACGGCTGGAGCATCAAGGACCAACACACGACCAGGTAAGATACCACCTCTAGAAGGAGATATAACCTGGACCAACACACGACCAGGTAAGGTACCAAGACCAGGAAAGATACAACCCCCACGTACCTGGTCGTGGGGGTTGTATCTTTCCTGGTCGTGGTACCTTACCTGGTCGTGGTACATACCTAGACTCCTCTAGAAGGAGATATAACCTGGACCAACACACGACCAGGTAAGACGCCTCTAGAAGGGGATACCTCACGACCAGGTCAAATCATGGTACTGACTCAAAGATACTGGTCGTATCTCGTACCACAAGTCAGGGGGCGTTCAAAGCTGTTCAACTTCATACTGGTCCCATCCAGACTGGTCCCATCCAGACATAGTTAGTTAGTAGTAGTTTGTATAGTTAAGACACACAGACTGGACCCTGACAGATGCATAGTTAGTTAGTAGTAGTTTGTATAGTTAAGACACACAGACTGGACCCTGACAGACATAGTTAGTTAGTAGTAGTTTGTATAGTTAAGACACACAGACTGGACCCTGACAGACATAGTTAGTTAGTAGTAGTTTGTATAGTTAAGACACACAGACTGGACCCTGACAGACATAGTTAGTTAGTAGTAGTTTGTATAGTTAAGACACACAGACTGGACCCTGACAGATGCATAGTTAGTTAGTAGTAGTTTGTATAGTTAAGACACACAGACTGGACCCTGACAGATGCATAGTTAGTATGTAGCTGGAAGGGTAACATAGCCTAGCTCAGTTCCAGTCCGCGAAACACCAGGTTACTGCCTAAGTGCCCTTGAGCAAGGCACCCCACCCCCTACATTAATCCCCAGGCGCTGTATAAATAGCTGACCACTGCTCCTAATACTAGGATGGATTAAATGTAGCGAATTCCTTTTGCTGTACTGTACTTGTGCTGTACACTGACAAATATGAGTAATAATATATAATAATTATTATTATCATTATTATTATTACTGTGATGGAACAGCAGGCGACAGGCAACGTCATGTTATATTGCATTTTTACAACGGCATTTTCAATACGTGTTTGCTTTACTAATGAGCTAAATATGTTGCCCAATATAATTGACCTACATGTCATAAAAGATAGACTACTGGGTTAGTGGATTTGAAGCCACTCTTCAGTCCATATAAGTTATCTATCTCATACTCCAGTCTGCTCCAGTTTGTGTGTCTGTAGATGTCAATAGAGGCTGCCCTTTGGCCTAGACTAGACATGTTATTGGCCTAGACTAGACATGCCTATTGACACTACTTAGTCTAGACCAGTTGAGTCGATACACTAATGTTGGACCAGTTGAGTATTCGTACAGTAATGCTGTCACATGGTGGCAGTATACAAGTGCTATTTTGAGCTATTTATCTCTTAATTCTTTGCTCATTCGTAGTTCAAAGCAAACTAAACTACAGACGGTGCTGCTGGTGAATGAATGAGGAAGGTATGGATGACCTTACTCAGGGAATCGCCATAAGGTCAATGCTGAATGTAGCCACCAGGAAAGTGGGTAGCAATAATCAGTGATAGATATATATGTAGATCCACACACACACACACAGACCCATACACTCCAGTACGGAGACATTGTAGTAATTGGCAAACTCAACCCAGGTATTCTTCTCATTGGAGCATTCTAATGCCCCCCATCTTAATGGGATTCTACATGTTACGCAACGGCCCATTTACCACAGACATTGTTAGCGGAGGTCATGAAGAAGACACGCATTTCACTCACTCTCACTCATGCACTTAAACCAGGCTCTTTAGTGTGTTTCTCCTTGTGTCCGTACCCCCCTCAGCGTGTGGTCTCAGCCTGTGGTTTCCTACTCTGAAGGAATGTGTAGGAAATCAGTTTTTAGAGGCTGGTACTAATTTGGAAGATGTAAAAAATAATTTTGTAAATGCCTTTTTCAGGATAAAACCATGTTTCCTATTGCATTATCCGTAGTGCTAGTCTAGTAGTAGACTTTTTAGAGTAGATTTGTTTAGGCTCAGACACATTTAGATTTTATAGAGTGTTTTTTTCCCCCTTCTTTCCGGCAGTTAAAAAACAGTTCACCGTTTGCTTCTAAAGCTATTATCCCAGCCACCAGCTGGGTTATGGGGCAGTGGTCTTGTGATCACATATTTCCAGAGAGCTCCGGCACAGCATTCAAAACAAATGACCTGTTAACACAATTTGCTTACTAGCCCATTTAACCCCAAATGACTGCAAATGCCTGCAAATGCCTCTTTCAACAGCACTTAGAAAAAGAGATGGTACCGTTCCAAAACCTCTGAATTCCATCCCTAATCATGCGGGGATTCTCGGCGTTACATTCTTCTAACTCAATTACAAGGAATTGGGTAATCGCTTGTGTGTGCCCCTTCCTCTTGCTGAATAGGAGAGTCCGTTTAAGGACAGACTCAACAGCTCAATACAGTTGTTGTTTTATATATATATATATATATATATATATATATATATATAGTGGTGAGTCCATCTCTGCCTGGCATGTGGACAGCTGTGAACCAAGTCAGCAAAAAGAGGAAGATAGGCAGACAAAAAGGACTTGAGGGAAATGTCAAATTGAGGCACAGCGTGGAACTAAAGGTGAGCCCATCTTAAGACTCACAGCAAAAATAGCATATGTAGTTGCTATATCGATTTTATATTGCACATCCTAAATGTTGTCTTGGTTCATTTTGACCTGGTTTCCTACTGTACATTACGGCAGTAGAGTGGAACAGGATAGGAGAGTATTGGACAGAACCTCAAGAATGAGAATGGGAGTGTTTATTTCATGGGAACACGTCATACAGATCATGTAAATGTGTTTGTGGGTCAGAAGTCCCAAGGTTCTGCAGCTTGGGCTTTGGTCTGTGCTGATTAACATGTTATACAGTATCAGTGGTTATACCATAGATTCATTAGTTCATTGTAGTATTGTTGTTCATACTGCATTCCATTGTACAAAAAATACACTCAACTTTTAAAACTCGACCGAGAAAGTGAGAGAGCAACACTATATTTTGAAATGCCTTTTTCGGGATATTTCAGTTTTACTTGCTGCAAATGGCAAATAAAAACATTTTGAATCTTGAACCATCTGCATGATGATTTTTCCTCATGCTGTCCTTGTTGTCCAGAGAAGATCAAGCACCCAACTCTGTGGGTATCAGGCTTGTACTAAAGTCCGGGCTTCGCCTCCCTAAAGGTCAACAGAGCTGGGGGTTGGGAAGAGAGTGGACTAGACTCAATGCCAATAGAATGAAGGAGGCACAGTATTTGTACAATATCATTATGAAACCATTTGATGGGTAATGAGAAGGAAATCATACCGGTGATTGCAATTCAGTTTTTCTGTTTCTTAATATGCGTATAGTGGTCCTATCTGATGCAGTCAGAACCATCAAATGGGTCTAACTGATGGTGACCTAGTCTTGCCCGGCCCAAAACTGCTGGAACCTACCAACAGCCACCACAGGGCGGACCTGCTTACTCTGCATAGTGTTGCTTCAGTGCATCACACAATATAATTTCATGGTTCTGTCTGGGGTACAGTAGGAGGATACTATCATAGTTCTGTTTAGTTGTAGCAGTAGTACAAGTGATTACTTTTATAGTAGTAGTAGTAGTAGTAGTAGTAGTGCTTTAGGTGTACTCACAAATGTAACTATTGTTACCCCAAATCTCAGCTGTAAAAAACCTTCCAAAAACAAAGCAGCTATTCATGCACACAGGACTATACAAGCCAATTGCAACCACTGTCGTAGCTATAGGCTAGCAGGCAGAGAGGAGAGTCAGGCGGCAGTAGTTTAGGAGGTAGAGCGGCGGTACAACCGGAAGGTTGCTTGTTAAATTCCCCGACTCTTCCCCCTGAGCAAGACTAACCCTAACTGCTCCCGACGTGCTGGTGGGCGCATAGCTGACCCCTCCGTCGGTGTTTGAATTAATGAATGGGTGAGGCTTGACTTGTAAAGTGCTTTGAGTGGCCTCACTGGTTAGAAAGGCGCTATATAAATACAGTCCAGTCCAGAGTGGAACACATTTACAATGGAAAATCACTGTAGCGTCTCCTTTATCTTTTGCTTAATTCATGTCATAAGCATACCGTGGGGGGGGGGGGGGGGGGATAATGGTGAGCCACACACGGGGGCCTTCTGGACCTTCTCAGTGTCTGGTGACACTGGCACAGATCAAATATAGAGCAATGTTCAGTTTCCAATCTGACCCCTGACCCCTCCAACCCCACAGCTGCAGGGCATCCCATGGGCTCCAGTAACGGCAGGCTCTTCAGCACCATGGCCCAGCCGCTAAGCAGCATAGCCCCTCTGGCCCGCCCACACCTTCACCCCGAGGACCAGGACCAAGACCAGGAGACGGACGGCGAGGTGGACGCCCAGGCCAACCCCGAGCAACTGCTCCGGCAGTGCGAGGAGGCCCTTCGCAGGCGCCCGGCACGCCCCCACCGGGACCTGGTGTCCACGCACGGGCCGGCCCACTGCTGCCACTACAGCGCCGAGCCCAGCATCCGCGTCATGCAGTGGAACATCCTGGCCCAGGGTAAGACATCTGGGGGGCAGTCTAGCCGGTCAGGGGTGCTCGCAGCCCAAAGGGTGTGGGGTTGGAACGTATCATGGTCCAGAGTCATACCCCTAGGGATTGTTGAGCAAGAGGTCCCTCTAACCCTAACCGACTCCGGGTGTCTGAATTCAGACACTCCCTCCTTCGCCGACACTTCTCCTCTTGCTTCTCACACAATAATACACTTTATTGAAACTAAACAAAAATGTATCCAGCATTATTGTGAATACTATTGTGAGACACTTGCATAATAAGACAAAAAGTACAAAAAACTAACAAGCCAAAAGTAAAAATGAGTGCCATTAAAAGCATACTTCTCTCTCCTGGCCTCTGCAGCTCTCGGGGAGGGTAAGGACGGGTTTGTGCGCTGCCCGCTGGATGCTCTGGACTGGCAGGAGAGGAAGTACCTGATCCTGGAGGAGATCCTCACCCACCGGCCCGACATCGTGTGCCTGCAGGAGGTGGACCACTACTACGACACCTTCCTGCCGGTCATGGCCAGCCTGGGCTACCAGGGGAGCTTCCTGGCCAAGCCGCGCTCGCCATGCCTGGATGTGGAGCATAACAACGGGCCCGACGGCTGCGCCCTGTTCTACAGCCGTGCTCGCTTCTCGTCCACGGCCACCGACCACCTGCGGCTGTCCGCCATGATGCTGCCCACCAACCAGGTGGCCATCGTGCAGACGCTACGCTGCCGCGCCTCGGGCCAGCAGCTGTGCGTGGCCGTCACCCACCTCAAGGCGCGCAGCGGCTGGGAGAGGTTTCGGAGCGCCCAGGGCGCCGACCTGCTGCACCGCCTGCAGGCCATCACGTCCCGGGTCGCTGCCGCCACCTCCTCCTCCTCCTCCTCTTCCACCGCCGCGGAGTCTGGGGCGTCCGGGGGCCAGGCGGGAGACCCGCCCCTGGTGGTGTGTGGCGACTTCAACGCCGAGCCCTGGGAGGACGTGTACCGGCGGTTCCTGGAGTCCCCGCTGCGGCTGGACTCCGCCTACCGGCTGCTGAGTGCCGACGGACAGACGGAGCCCTCATTCACCACCTGGAAGATCCGTCCGTCCGGGGAGTGCCGGAGCACGCTGGACTATATCTGGTACAGCCACGACTCGCTCAGCGTGGACATGCTGCTGGACATCCCCAGCGAGGAGCAGGTGGGCCCCGACCGCCTGCCCTCCTACCACTACCCCTCTGACCACCTGTCACTGCTCTGTGACCTCAGCTTCAAGGAGCGCCCCCATAGGCTCATGTGAAGGTCATGTGCCTCATGACTTGCTGCTGACCTGACCCAAGTGGAACCTGTCCAATAGCCCATTTCAGAGGCAAGAAGACATGACGTTTAGTGTTTACAAGACTGTGGACCACGTTTGCTTTTGTTTTCCTTTTTTTAAAGTAAAAAAACAAAAGGTACTCGACACTGGAACGTTATTTAGTTTTAGACCAGCATGTTAAGAGATTTTACTTTATTTAATTAAATTATATTTTTCTACTTGATATAATATAACTCCCTAGTGTAAAGCAACTTTGAGCCCTAGAAAAGTGCTATATAAAATGTATTTATTATAACATATGGGTAATATTCTTATGCTTGCATTTCAATAATTTGCAACAATACAAGTTAACTTCTAAATAAGTGTTGATGTGACATCTCTTGAGTTCATCAGCTCAAATAAACCATTTATAACAAGTTTGGTGTGAATTATTCTGCATGTAATACTGAAATGTGATCTCACAATAATAAAACGTTGAACATTACAATAGTGTAATTCCACATAACAAATCGGCCTGTAACTACAGTGTTGTAGTGTGGAACTCTTAGCTACTCCAACCCTAGTGGCAGGCTGTTACGTTAGTGCATATCAAGAACACAGGTTGTTACATCGCTTAGTAGAATGTGTTTACCAACACCAATGTTAATGCTGAATAACACAATTAGAACAAGAGTAATAAAAGCATTGAGACTTGTTTCATTCACTTTTCTTTTTATAATACATAATTCAGTAAAATCTACATGAATACACTGATATAACAAGAACAAAATAGTATATAATTCAAAAGTGGCGCACAATGTGTAGATATTTGTTTCTTTAAGCAGACATCCTTTCACTCCCTTATGGTAAAAACAAATGGACAACTAAGGGGCAGTGCTACGATGGGGAGCTTCAGACAAAAAACAAAGCAATTACAAGTGTCTGCTGCAATCATACATGCCAGTTGAGTATCAAAAAAATTTTTTTTTTCGTTTTTATATACAACAAAGTCTGGTTGGGATTTCATAATTGTTTTAATTACAAAAAAGGAATTTGTACAATTAACAATCTAAGGCTGCCCATCTGTTGGATGAGCTGAAGCGGGTTCCTAGTAAAGGAGGCTTCCAACTAAGAGGAGCTCGGCCAATCAGAGAAAGCGTCCTGAGCACCAGCCTGCATGGTGGGGACGTCCAGAGTCAGTTCTCTCTTACCAAACCCTTCCCCCGGGCCTGAGGGACACGGCTCTGGGCCCCGGGGCCTCTGGCTTTTTGGCATTGAGAGTGGATGGATGGGGGGGGAGGGGGGTGGACTATGAGGCCTTCGAGTCCTCTGTCCCGGGCGAGGCCCCTGCTTCCTGTAGGCAGGTCTGAGGGCCGGAGAGCGTGGTCTGTACAGAGACCAAAGGGGACGTTTGGACGGTCGCCCTGACAACGGAGAGTGGCGACGCCCGGTGAATAGAGAGCTGCGGCAGCGCTTGGGCCACGCCGGCCGGCTTGGCCAGGATGAGCTGGGGCCCCGTCCTGCCGGGGACCAGCTGCAGCGTGGTGGTGGTGGCCGCCTTGTGGCTCACCAGCGTCTGGTTGGTTCCCGCCAGCGTTTTGGCCTGGATGAACTGAGTGAGCTGACCGGCCGCGTTGGCCTGCATCAGGGAGGCCAGCTGGTTGGCCGGGATGGTGATGATGGTGATCTTCTCACCGGCCTTGGAGCCTCCGGCCTGCAGCATGGAGGGCAGCGCCTGAATCACCAGTTTGGGGGGCGCGCCTCCGGATGAGTGGCCCAAGGTTATGGGCATGCCAGTGGTGGTGGTGGTGGTGAAGATGGGGGAGGAGTTTAACGTGACCTGACCCAGCGAGTTGGTCATGACCATCGGCACGGTACGGAGAGACCTGCGGGAGGAACAACGTTGTGTTTATAGTCGGGTTTGAAAAACTGCAACACGCGACAATGACACGAGTGAGAATGTTGCATCTTGATCCATCTATTCTGGCACCATATATTGTACAACCACCATCGACCTCACGTCTAACGGAAATGTAAACATCCACATATCATCCATAATAACCGACCTAGCTCCAGTGTTGGCGGGGATGACGGTGACGTAGCTATGCTGGGGCAGCCCCACGCTGGCCTGCTCCTGGGCCAGGTGGTGTGCGGCCAGGTGGTGTTCGTTGACCATCACGGCCTCGGCGTCCTCCGCCTCCTCGCCCTCCTCCTCTTCTTCGATCACCCGGATGTTCTTGGGCATGTCCTTGAACTGGTAGGCCAGGCGCTGGCCCTCCACCTTGGCCAGGATCCCCCGCTGGTAATAATACCTGTAAGGAAACACTTTCTGTGAACACACAGCGAGACCGAAGACCACTCACAATATAAAGAAACGTCCAGAAGCAAAGGGCCCGTATGTGACCACTCATTTACAAACGGCTTGTAATGCCTAGTACCCTTACACTTTTGTCTGAGTTATTGTACTTCTACCTGAACACTGGTTCAGTTATTGGAGACTTGTTAGAAATGAAATGCACTTTTGACTTCTGGTGACGAGTTGTTCTCTTACCTTCCTTTGTTGAAACACACTATTGTAAGTCGCTTTGGATAAAAGCGTCTGCTAAATGACTGTAATGTAATGTAGTCACAACTGGTGGTACAATAGGAGGTCCTTTAAAGCTGTGGTATAATAGGGGTCCTTTAGAGCTGCTGCAGGGAAATACTGTTAAAGGGCAAATGTGCTGCATTTCAACCCTATTTATATGTAGTTCTAGTGTAGAGTATACCATAGTGTTTAAAAAAAAAACCTGCAGTTTGTTTCAGGGCAGATGCTAAATCTTACCCCAATGCCGTGATTTAGTCGGGGTAAGAAGCACCCTTTTAAAAGGATTGAAAATCAGTACCACTAGTTGTGTTGTGTTGTTTTGGTGCAGACAGTTTCATGTTGTGCCCTGGGGCATAAAAAGGTTAAGACAACAAATGACCTGAGTGCCCGCCCCATGGTCTCGTAGTTCATGTCCGGCTTGTTCTTGTGCTTCCCCCACAGCTTGGACACGGCCTTGGAGTCCACCAGCTTGAAGATGCCTTTGTCCCGCTGCATCCACTTGATGTACCTCGGACAAGTGTTCTTGTCCTGCAACAGCTCCAGCAGGAACTCCCACAGGTAGGTGGTGTTGCCTAGACAGGAACATCCAACACATAACATGTGCTTAACGTGGGTGGTGCTACCTAGACCGAATCCAACACTCATAACACATAACAATTTTCGACCACGCCCGACTCATTTCTGATCGGGGCATCTCTTCCCTGATTGGTTTGGGTGGACCCATGTTGCCTGTCAATCACATTCATGCACAAAGCCTCATCATAGCTCCACCACAGGTCGTAAATTAAACTCTTTAGACGATGGACAAGTAGTGTTGTAAACTCATACAAGTATGCTGTCTAGTGCAGTAGTTCTCAAACTGGGGTCGGCGACCCATATTCAGGGGGTCCGCAAAATGATGTGGTAACTTAAAAAAATTAACAAATGATAAGAATTGTGCTGCATCCTTAAAAAAATGCATATCTGCAGACGGGCACCATTTGTGCCAATCAAAACAAGCATATTGTGTTCATGACTCCCACCCATGTTAGCTTTGGGCCAATAGAAACTCTGATATGATTGTGACAAATCACGTCATCATGACTCATTCACTTCATTCTCTACAAACCGCTTCATGACCCTATGTTTAAAAGTATATAAGTGGTATTAATGATTCAAATTTATATTTGTTTTGTATAACTATGAAACAGGTAACAGAACTGAAACAGAAGTATTCAGGTTTTAGAATACAAATAGTCCCAATGCCATGTAAGAGTACAAATGGTGGTAAGCATATGTTTAATTGGCATTACGATTTTGAGGGGGGGGGGGGGGGTCCTTGCAAAATTGGTTCCCCTGTAGGGGGTCCCTGCCCCAAAAGAGTTTGGTCTAGTGAACCTCGGGTAGATGCCAAAGCACGGACATGAAAACAAAGGAAGGTATGAGCACACCTTTGCTCTCCCTGGGCCTCTTCTTGATCCCCAGGTCAAAGGAACCATTGGACGCAGGCTGATGGGTCTTTGGTTTACGTCCACCTGCAGATGTACACAGTCATTCATTGAGGTTGTATTTAAACAACGCAAAGTGTGATGGGTGAGATAACATGATTCTAAAAAGGACACAAGGTCAACTGATATGGCTGCAAATTAACTTGATGTGAGTGGAACTGGTCAACCCCCTGAGAGGTTGACCGAATCGATTGTTTTCAAATGAAGCAAGAACCTATGGAACAATATAATACATTCATTTAGTTTTATGGCAAA
>CM051001.1:6095715-6240715 GCA_027704905.1 Muraenolepis orangiensis | reverse complement strand
ACAAATGATGTGCTCTACCTCTCAACCCCAATGGCAAACTTCAGCTTAATGAAGTAAGCATAGGGCAAGTAGTAGATAGAGTAGAGGCTAGGGTGAGTGAGGGGGATAGGGAAATGTGTGAGAGCTAGGGATAGGAGAAATCGAGGAAGCAATAGGTCTACGTAGGAATAAGAGTCCAGGGACAGACGGACTAATAGAGTTTTACATAGAGTCTAGGGAGAAGCAAGCACTAGCGTTAGATCGATTATTTTGGTGGGTAGACGAGAAGGGAGAGATGACAAGAGAGTATGACCATAGGGCTAATTAGCATAATACATAAAAAAGGACACAGGGACAGGTTAGAGAACTATAGGCCACTTATAGGCATGTTAAACGGTGCTTATAAAATACTAGCACAGGTGTTAGCCAATAGGATTAAGAGAGTCATAGAGACGGTGTTATTCTCCTTTGGTTGTTGTTAGGAGAAGCTGCCTACCTGCTGGGGGTCTTCCATCACATACTCCACTATGTTCCCTCCGCTGTCTGACATCACAACAGAAGTCATCACTCATTCCTGCCAACACAAAAACCACCAACTTTAAAAACATTTTCAAAAGTGCTTCGACATAATGATGTTTTCTTTCTTCCTTCCTTGTCCAAACAAGCTATTATAGTGATGCATCCACACGTTTCCGAATACTTGAGACCAAGATTCAAGAATTATTATTATTTTAGCCATGTTTAGCCAAGTGTGTCACAAGTACCATGGGATGCTTACTCCCAATTCACTCCCGCGGTATGGCTTATACACAACAATAATACTAAGAGTCATATTAGATTAGATTCAAATGTATTGTCATTGCACAGCACAAGTACAGTACAGCGAAAATAAGTTAGCATCTAACCAGAGTGCATATGTTGCAGTAAAGTGCATGGTAATATAAACAATAATAAAGAACACGTGTCTAAGAAGAAGAAGTGTATATCATACTTAGAAGTGTCTAAGTATGATATATGGTACATATGGCGGCTGGTGCAAAAAGGGTTATTTTGTTTAGAGACCGTAGTGAGTGGTAAGCAGCATCATACATACAGTAAGGGGCAGTGCTTTTTAAAGTAATCCAGTCTAGTAAAGAACCACGACACCGTGTCATATCGCTGACATATTAACACAAGGCATTGCATCATTAAGACACTGAAAATGTATGATTAATGTCAAAAAATGTGTATTAAACAACAAGTGGTGTGCAATAGCAACAGAATGAGAATCCGAGTCAGAGTGGATCTGTGTTTACTTTATAGCAGCTAGTCCCTCCACTTCCCTAGCCCCCATGTCCTCCCTCAGCACTACGGCAACGACTAGTAGTGTTGTTTTAACGACACAGTTATAATAACAATAAGACAATACTACATACTTGATGTGTGCACATTAAACTAACTTGTCAACCTATCGCTCATACTACTACTACTACTACTACTACTACTAGCAATAGTAGCTTCAGCTGAGGGAAAAGTAGCTTAGCTACCCCGCAAAACAGGTCACTGGTCATACTATATATACGATGTATCTGATCACAGTGTTCGATCAGTCAAACGGCGAATAACAAAACACTTAATACAACGTGTAATGTGTCATACCTTTTATATCTTTCTTGTCCAGAGTCAGAATGTTGTTGTTGTGGTTTTTATCGTTAGCTGGTGGGGCCTCTCTCTCTCCTCTGGAGCTAACGACAGTTAGCCACGCCGCTAACAAGGCCGCTTTCCTTCCTTCCTTCCTTCCTTCTGTTGTAATATACAACTGGTTGATGATGCATGCGGTTGTTTAGAAACTATACGGAACAAGTACCCGGCGCCATTATAATCTTAAAACAAACAAACAAACAAACAAAAATATACAAACAAAGTATAGTGCGTAAAGTGTTTCGTATTAATCCTTGTTTCGCTGCTCTTCGACACAGGACCGAGCTGCTCCTCCTGCTGCCCGCCGCCAGCGATGACACACGCACTGCCGTCATGACGTCACGGACATCGACGCGATGACGCCATGACGTGACAACGACGCAACGACGCCTACCGACGGACTCCAGCAACTCCAACAACAACACTACAACGCCGACCCCACCCACTTTCCCACCGAGGTGTTCCTCGTGGTGACGTGACGCGGCGATTTCTCGATTGAAAAGGTGATTATCCAATCACAGGGAGGGAGGGGAAACACAAGCGCCGCCCCCTCATGGCTTTACGACTACATTCACACATGGTGGCAGACATGAGGAAACACGGTCTGTCATCTGAACGTATCTCAGGGTGGATTGTTCTGAATATCATCGTTTCTGACCCACGTTCACTTTCACTTTTAAACTACTTCCTTAACGGACGGTTTTTTCATGTATATCTATTTCCAAGTTGACAAGCTTAAAATACCGAAGTACACGGACCTAACATAAATAATAATAATAAGTAATAATTACTTGTTTGTGTTCCGTCTCGTTGCTCACATGTAGTGAACATGACCGGCAGGCCCTCGTATAATATCCACAATAGGTGTCCATAAGATGCCTGACGTAGCTGGTAAAAAGGTATCTAAATATTACACTACGGAGGAAACATTTGAAAATCAAAGTGTTTAGAATAAAACGCTACACCTAATTAGTTCTGTTTAAAGTTGCGTATTTGTAATATCCGGGGTATTTATTTGATGGTTTACGTCCTAGTCTCCTATTGGCCAAACATGGTGTGGGTATTTTTAGCCACTAGCGTGTTGTCATGTTTCCATGGTAACGGCAGCCTCCTATAAAGGCCCCGTCACACCATAACGTTCTGGTCAGCGTTTGAGGAAACGTTGGTAATCGTCCGTGGTCGCTGGCATAGCGCCAGAAGAGCGTTGTGTGAACGCTGGTAATCGTCGGTGATCGGCGGAGAACGCTGGTCCGAAAATAAAGTTTTGAACATGCACAAAAGATCTCATGAGACCAGCGTTCTTCAACGTTTAACGTTAAACGCTGGAGAACGTTCGTGGAACGTTGTACTAACGTTCGCCGAACGTTGCACGCGTTCGACTATTGTTAGTCAGTCGTTACCCTAGCCTAGGGTACCTACCCTACCTTGGTTGTTATTAATCGTTCACAATCTTTGCTTTGCAGTGAACGACTCACTGGTACACATCCGACATTGAGTGCCTATTTTCGGATTGGAGATGGAGTGTGTGTGGGGGTGAGGACCAGTTCTTTTTGTAATAAACTCATCCGACATTGAGTGCCTATTTTCGGATTGGAGATGGAGTACAGACTACATGGAGATGGAGATTAGCAGTAGTCCCCCTCACGGTCTATATATATATATATATTTAACATAGTGAGCAGGTATATGCAGTTCTATCAACAGTTTTGAAGATTAAAATACACAGCAGGTACAGTAAAAATGTACACATTTACAGGTATGTCATCTATGAATATGTAACCTATAGGTAGAGGTAGGTAGTTGTGATTACTGAAATGCCTAAGCAGTGCCACCGGCGGATTGATTGACACGCCGCGTTGCTGCAGATGGGAGTCAATGGGGAGAAGCATTCCATTGTACTTTTAGATTCAAATGTGTCATTGTCAAGTACAGTACAGCGAAAATAATTCGGCATCTAACCAGAGTGCAACTGTTGCAGTAAAGTGCATGTTATAATGTACAGCGTTTAAATACGATGTAAAAGTCAACTACTAAAAACAGGTATAAAATAACTTATGAGTAGGTATGAAATATGTGTGACATAAGGGGATATGTGCCGAATTATAGGTCTTATTACACCTTGAATTCATGCAAAAGGAGCCCCGACCAGGTTTTGAGTGCATACATTTTACATTTGTACGAAGGTCGGTAATATTTCTGTAGTATAATTACTTTAGTCGTAACATTGAGATACTGGATTATCATGGGCTGTAAGCTATATCATGTCTTGAAATAAAAATTACGGAAGTGTAGTATACACTTAAATTTATATTTTGAGATGCACCTGTATGCAAACAGCGAGTGTCCAACACGGGGTTCGAACTCACGACCCCCAGGTGTCGGGGTGAGGTTTACTCACTGCGCACATTATACTTCCTACACAATTGTTTTGTAAGACCATAGGAGTCTTGATTAGTGTAAAAAAAAAACAAAGCAAGCCATATTCGCTTAACCTTTTATTCACATGTCACAAACTACGCATTTGACTAATCAACCATTTGACTAATCACCCGTGAGTAAACGTAACAGAAAACAGTTGCAGAACAGCCCCGTTATTCAATATGCTATTGGTCCTTAACTTCCTATGTGTAAGCAAGTATAAGCAAACAAGCAAATTACGTAAACAGAAGGAAGAGAAAACCAAACACATTTTCTGGAACAATACCATTATTAGTTAGCTGTGAAATGTAACAAACTCGTCGATAACCCGACTCAAGCGGTTTCCTTTTTTGGTTTACACTCAAACCCCTTATCCACAGTAAACTGTTCCGTTAACATTTGCACCAAACCAAACATTAATTTGCCCACCGTCTTCCAATTAAGTCTCTTTAAACAAAATGCATATTACCTTCCTCAGGCTACATTCAGACCCCCAAACACTTACATAGTATATTCCCGACAAACCCCATGTCTTACAACAGAAAAGTGGGTGAGTACTTATGTCACTGAACAGTCACAGTAGTATGTAATGCAGAAACAAGATCACATTTTATTGCACAATTGTATTGAATACACGTCAGCTGAATAAGCTTCAGGGCCAATTTTTAAAACGAGGTGCAGATTGGCTCTGAGTGACCAGGTTTACCTCACAGTTATCTAGGTTAAATATCAAGTATTGCCAGTGGAGTGAAAGGTAAGTAGGTAAAGGCCCCACACCATTAATACTGTGTATTGTGAATACTGAAGGTTCCATAACATAACAATAATGCAGGCTTTCAGTATTGGATTGTTGACTGCATACACATTACTGTTTTAAGAGATAAATACTTGACAGGGAAAGGCACACCCCGTCGTTCAGCACAGAGGAAGCCTTTCTGGCAAGTTACCTGTTCAAGGGCAAGAAAAAGCATTATAAAGCCACAGAAAATATTTTGGTCAAATGTAATGTTGTCCCAGGCAATACTGGTTAAAACAAGATGAAAACCACAGTACCTCTTGCAGGATCTACAGCATTTGCACCTTAAGCACTCGTTTGCTCTAAACGGCAGAACGTAATACACGTTAGTGATAGTTCCCACAGTTACACAGAACACAGCCACTCTAAGCCAATGCCATGGATTCTTCTTTAGTTATCAATAATTAAGAATTCCTGAAAATGGTTAGAAAGTTAAGGGGATACCTCGGAGGGAGCATCCTCATCTGGTGTTGGGATAATCCTGCCCGTTGCTGGCCCCACGCCGAGCACTCTGGGGTTCTCGTGGTTTCTGGGTGCTCCATCCAGTACTACAACTATGTACTCTTTAGCTTGGGTCTCCACAGGAACGCTCTTCTCAATATCCAACGCTGGAACTGCCTCACACACTTCTGGGGAAGCTTCTGCCACTGGAGTGTCTGCTTCAACTGATGCCGCCTCAGCAGCTATCACTTCTATAGATGGTGTGGCCTCTTCCACTGGGACAGGGGTCTCTTCCACTGGGACAGGGGTCTCTTCCACTGGGACAGGGGTCTCTTCCACTGGGACAGGGGTCTCTTCCACTGGGACAGGAGTCTCTTCCACTGGGACAGGGGTCTCTTCCACTGGGACAGGGGTCTCTTCCACTGGGACAGGGGTCTCTTCCACTGGTGCAGGGGTCTCTTCCACTGGTGCAGGGGTCTCTTCCACTGGTGCAGGGGTCTCTTCCACTGGTGCAGGGGTCTCTTCCACTGGTGCAGGGGTCTCTTCCACTGGTGCAGGGGTCTCTTCCACTGGTGCAGGGGTCTCTTCCACTGGTGCAGGGGTCTCTTCCACTGGTGCAGGGGTCTCTTCCACTGGTGCAGGGGTCTCTTCCACTGGTGCAGGGGTCTCTTCCACTGGTGCAGGGTCTCTTCCACTGGTGCAGGGGTCTCTTCCACTGGGACAGCCTCTACTGGGACAGGGGTCTCTTCCACTGGGACAGGGGTCTCCTCCACTGGGACATCCTCTACTGCTGCAAGGGTCTCTTCCACTGGTGCAAGGGTCTCTACTGGGACAGGGGTCTCCTCCACTGGTTCAGCTTTAACCAATACTGGTTCAACTGGGACCGGGGCCTCTTCGAGAGGTGAGACGGAGTCGATTACCTCAGGGCTTTTTAGTGCCTCTAGCGTAGAAGCAGCTGCCAGCACTGAAACACAAAACCCAGCCATTCAAAACATCACAGACTCGCCAGAGTTTTGATCTACAAAATTCAATTTAGTGTGGAAAATGTATATTTTAGCATTTTCTGCAAAAAAAATTGAATTAGTAAAAATTAAGACTACACACACCACATCTAGTTGACAGTCATTGGAAACGTTCCTACTTAAACCACGTCAATAGAACAACATATTTTAAGGAGCACAACTACACCAAATTCAGATTAATAAAAAAAAAAGACTGGAGTAAAACCGTTATGTTTATAGAGCTTTATTGTATGGCTTAACCTTTCATGGCCCACACTAATATTACCCATTCAGAAGCCTACACATTTGGGTTACGGTTTGGGTTAAGTTTGCACTTTGTTCGGAGCATTAGAATTTGAATCCTGAATGACAGTTGAATCCTAAAAATTACACCGCTAAATTAACCGCATGTACACAACCTCAGAGCCATCTCTTTAAGCTACAACAACCACATTATACAGAACAAAAATAGTATGCTAGCACTGATATCTGGCAAAGAAGCACAACATTATAAATAAATAAAATGTACAGCGTTTGTCAAGTCTCATTGGAATAATTAGGTTTAAACAAACAAGACGAAATGGAGCATTTCAAGTGAATTGTGCTGATCATGAAATGGGAACAGACTAAACATCAAGTGGATTAAGGTCATCCGAAACAAAGTGGTAGTTCAAGGTAGCTGCATTAGGAAAGTTATGGTATCCCACCAATAGTTTCACAAGTTGCCCAACCAGATGAAAACAATGTATAAACCGGCTTCACATTAACTTCAAATAACCCTGGGTACACTTATGACACACCGCACCCCCCCCTCATGTGCAACAGGGCCTCTTACACAACACACTGTCCAGTGTGTCCTATACACAAACAAAATATGCAGTCTGTATATAATGAGGTATGCCTAAGGTCAATATTGGCTAATCTGATTTTACTTGTGGCTCTATATGGACTTATATAAAGTAGGCATCAATGTATGCATGTTTGCTTGTCTAAAAGGATGACTTGGGGGTAGTTACACTGGCTGTGAAGGTGAAGCTGAAAAGGCTTTAGGAGATGGGCAGCTGTGCTCCCTTCATCCCAGACCTTAGGAGGAATCTGCTTCCTCTACAGGAGCAGCAGCCGTACCGTTCTGAGGCTCTGCCGTTGGTTCCTCAACCGCTGCTGGTTCCGCCAACGCCTGGGCAGCCTCCTCCACAGCCTGGGCAGCCTCCTCCACAGCCTGGGCAGCCTCCTCCACGGCTTGGGCCACCTGAGCCACCTCCTCTGCCACCACCTCCACTTCCTTGGCGGCCTCTGCGATCGCTTCTGCGGCCTCTGCAGCTTCGGCCACCACCTCTGCAGCTTCGGCCACCACCTCGGCCACCGCCTCTACTACCGCCTCTACCACCGCCTCAGCAGGAGCCTCTACCACTGCCTCCTCAGCAGCTTCCTCAGCAACCTCTTCCTCCGCAACCTCTTCCTCCTCGTCACCTGGAACCCAGCAGAAGGAGGATGGGTTAGACATGGTTTGTACCTAGTGTGCAAGCCCCTAGATCACTATATGTACCTACAACATGCAATTAAACGGCAACTTAAGAAATAAACAAGGTTTGTGGGTTTTAAGATTTAACTTAACTACTACGCAAATTACAATTGTTGAAACATCTACAAACACTGAAGTAAATATGTAACCAATCAAAACAAACCGTCTGATCATAGCTCGAGTACTTTAGCATCCACTAGCGATCCCGTACAGCCGGAGAACCCCAGCACCCAGAGACCTTACCCACTTTCTGTGCGGTGCTCGTTCCAACCTTTGTAGCCAAACACCCCTAGCGTGTCAGACTATAGAACGCATGCAAACCCAAAAGGAGGGAGAGAGAAGACAAGGACAGTTGGAGGAGGAGGAGACATTTGACTAAAGACAGTCAGGATCAAGTGAGGGCTGGAGTGAGCGTGCAGACATTTGAACCATCAATTAACATGCAGTTCATTCTAAACTAGTCAAAAGTGAGACAGACACCAAGAAAACCAAAGTAGTTTGTGCATATTTTAATCTCTCCCAAATATTGTTACATATTTCTGGCATGACCGAAATAGGCTAACTACATATAATGCAATAAAACATGTTTGTGTCAAGTCCATTTGACCAAAGTCTCTATTGGAATGAGAATAAAAGCGAAGAGGAGCAGAGAAATATCCAGCACCAAAAGATCAAAGCAAGGTCATATTTCAGTGTTGAGACGGTGTTTTGTGACAGTGAAAAAAACCGAAGGAAAGTTGTTCTGTTGCTGGTCCACCACAAGCAAAAACAAGAGCCAGTTCTAGGAGTTGTAGCCCAAGTAGTCCCAGGGGACCTTAGTCTTAGCATGAAGAGAGAGAAAGAGTAAAAGAGAGAATTAGGGTTTACCAGTCAATTAAGACTTAACATTGTCATTATTTATCGAAATCAACCAAAAAGGTGATATGGTCAAGACTAGATGGAAAATGAGCAGCAGGTGATGGGGCGATTAACTAGGTTTTTGTTTGTGCTTTACGACAACACTTTGTTAAATAGCACGCTACTAAATAGTGTTTGTCTTTCTTGGTGCAGAGGTGTCTATTTGAAATTGATTTACTACTCATGTTGGTTCACGCCAAATGGGTCAAGGAGAACACAAAGGGGAGAGATGTGTCCAGGAAAAGTACAAAAAAGGTGGGCAGGGAAGTCAGGTTTGCAAGGTAAAAATACAGCTACTGAAACCTATATACATCAATGGATTATATTGATCAGAGTCAAGTTTGAATAGTCAACTAAATGCATTTTGTTATGCCATGTGTATTGATTTGGTCACATTATACTCCGTGCCTGACCCGTAGCATAAAGGTTGGACATGGCAACCGGAATTTAAAAAACCCTAAAGTGCACCATCGGTGAACGGCAAACATGACCATAAACGCAGTGGTCCTTAAACATATATTAGACTATTGATTGGCTGAGGTTAGAAACAATGCGTGCGAGTACAAGTAGAGCCAGACTTATGGAGAGGATTATTAGCGTGAAAATTCTTAGCGTGACAGATCATACCCATAGTGACAGATCATACTCAGTGACAGATCATACCCCATGCCCATAGTGATTAGTCAGAAAGGAAGCAGTTGCCAGGCCAAGCTTAGGAATGACCTCTGCAGAACTCACCTTCACCTGCAAGACAGACAAAATACACTTCATTAGACAAGGTTAAATGACCCTGAATTTAATGTTAATGGCAGTAACAAAAATGACTTAATTTATAAACAATTGCCATCATCTTCTATACAAACATAAATAATGGAAGATGGACCTACTCTTGTGTGGCCACGGTTTTGGAACCCACTCTGACTGGATGGGACTGGACCGGATCTGGGTCATGCGGTCTTCGTAGCGGGCCTGGTCACCGGTCACCGTTTTGTACGCCTGTGACAAGAAACCCACGTCCCAAGTCTCAACACCAAACCTTGACTGAAGCCAGTCATTCGACAGGTATAGCGAGTGGAGAACTAGGTACTTACATAGGTCACGCAGGCGACGCCGGCACCGCCACACAGCACAGCATAGAGGATGTTCTCTCCAGAGCCACCGGGCATGGAGGACATGGGACGCCGCTGAACCACTGGATGAAGGTACAAAAGACAACTTAAAACAAAAGCCCACATTATATTTCCAATATCATGTGTGACAATAAAAAATAAAAATAAATCAGTCAAAGAAGAGGCCTCTTATTCCAATTGATTAGAAATGTAAAAAAACACAACAGATAATTTTACACCAACATAAACGGCTCAGTACAAATGAAAAAGTATTGATTTTAAGGATGGACTGCATTTTAATTTGATGACGACCATGTCAATCACATCATGACAATAGTGTCCATTTGAAGCCTAGTATTGGCCAGCTCCATGAAGATGTGTTGACCCACAACATGGCGTTAGTCTACCAAGGAGACTCCAGCATGGAGACGAGACCTTGAACCCAGACTTACTGCTGGCTTATGACGACTCCCTTTCTGATTGGCTGCAAGTTATGGTGCTAAATATATGCATTCTGCCATGTCAACTACCAATCAGTATACACACAACCTCCACAAATGGAGGTGAAAGAACCAAATTAAACAAACTGCACATGGAGGAACAAGGCTTGGAACTTGTCCTTCAGTCAGATAAACATATACATCAATACATTAAACTGCTAATCACGCAATCAGCAGGCCTCTTAAGATGGACACCCTGGGCCTTGGTTAACGTTATTATTGACAAAAGACACTCAGTGGAGGGATGCTAGTCTGGGATAATTAAAATCAAAACTTCTTCAAAGTGTCCAGACTATCAACAGTGAAATCAATAAACAAGAATCCACATTAAAATCAAGAAACTGGTTGAGAAATACTAATCACTGGTTATTATTATTTGTATGACATATTTCTCATGATATCATACAATGAATCAGATCTGATTAAGCAGTCCACTAGTGTGAAATGGGGAAAAAAGGAGACAGGTTCAGGCTCAATACCGCACAGCACAAACAGGGGTTTTCTAATCCGTATGCTGCAGATATTTTTGCACTTAAAAACGTCCACTCATCCACTAGTAGGCATAATAGATTAGATGAATGGTCATGTCGCTTGGCCCTCTGCTCTGGATCAGCTCAAGGTGACGGCTAAGAAATACACGGCCCATACCAACACACACACATACCAACATACACACACACCACTCTCTTTACATTGGACTACGTCACGCGTCACGTGATGAGACTTACAGGAACCGATCAGATGAAGGTCAAAATGGAACGATGCATTAAATGGACAGAAGTCTTCGATACTCATTCATTCAATAGACATAACTCGGTACTCTTATTCATTAAATGGACAGAACGGTGTACTGGTTACTGTCTAGACAGGGTCGGGGTGTCAAGGTTGTTCAGGTATATTCGGTGTGTGAAGGTTGCTGTAAAAAAAAAAAACCTAATGGAGATGCACTACATTTCTTTAGACGCAACATGGTAGGAATAGGCCCAATGTCTCATTACATTTGACCTTCACAACTACAACTACACTCGTAGTACATCGTTCTAGGTTGCAGAAATGCATGAACACTATGTAAATAGGACACCGTGTTCCATCTAGTAGGTTTGGTTCGTGTGGAGAGAACATGCACACGTGTTCGAGGTGTACAAAGAGCAGGAACATATGCTTGGTCAAAAAAAGGGACACAATGTTCTAGAAGGTTTACAGAGAGAGCCGCTGCAGGCTGGTCGCTATGATGTAACACACAACACAAAGTCAATGTAGACCTAGTGCGTACCAGCCCCTAGACTGTCCCGGTAGATGTAGTAGTAGGGTTATATCGGTGCCACTTACCATCTTTTGGTAAACTAAAGACCGCTTTCCGTGCCAATGGTCCGCACCGCTGCCAAGCTGCTCTGCAGGAGAACATGATGGTGTCGTCTGAGAGGATCGAGGAATGAAGGACTAGTAGCAAGGTGGTGCACTTCAGCCGTCTCTCACTAGCGGCGGACCACGTGTAGACAGACACTAGCAGCACTGACTGAGGTCTGGTGGTGTGACGGCTCGTCGTCCTGTGCTCATATAGCGCAGCCCTGCGCCGCTACCGTGCATTACGGTAACCGTAATGCACGTTACCAATATGGTCCTGAGAGATTAGATTAGATTCAAATGTATTGTCATTGCACAGCACAAGTACAGTATAGCGAAAATAATTTAGCATCTAACCAGAGTGCATATATTGCAGTAAAGTGCATGGTAATATATATATATATATATATATATATAATTTACAGTTTAAATGTACAGGTTAAAGGACAGTCTACTAGGTATTAAATGGGATATGAGCATAATAATAGGTATATATATATATATACAGGTAAGTATTTACCAGGTAGTGATCAGGGGTATGCAGTCATTGAAAGCAAGATACATATATATATACATGTAAATGTATATACAAGTGAGCATATATAAATGTATAGCATATATAAATGTATATACAGGAGCAGGGATGGCTCATTTACTTATACTATAGGTTGCAAATAAAATGTAATAAAAAACAAAAACACGTTCTGTGAAAACAAACATGTGCATTGTTGTGTACTTTAGTGTGCACCTGTAAATGTGTACATGTTTACTGTACCCGCCGTATATATTTTAATCTTCAACTGTTGATAGAATTGCATATCCCTGCTCACTACTACCTGTTGAATACTTACCTGTATGTATATATATATATATATTATTATGCACATATCTCACACATACTCTATAAGTAACCTTATAACTGTTTTTATACCTAGTAGACTGTATTTTAGAAACTGTAAATTATATATTACCATGCACTTTACTGCAACACTTGCCCTCTGGTTAGATGCTGAATTGTTTTCGCTGTACTGTACTTGTGCTGTGAAATGACAATAGATTATAATCTAATCTGTCAGTGGATTTATTGTACCCACATAGTACCCAAGAAATAACCAGAATAATTAACTGTTTTGTTCATTATTCAGGTTATTTGTTGTACACATAGTGCCCAACAAATAACCAGAATGATTAACTGCTTTTTTAATTATTAGTTATTTTTGTACACATAGTAGCACCCAAGAAATGACCTGAATAATGAACTGTTTTGTTCATTATTCTGTCATTGAGGCTATAGGTGTTTTCGTATTTACTGGCTAGAGGTGTATTTAGTTAATGTAATTGTATAATTATATATATATAGCTATATATATGTATATATATATATATATAAAGATAGATACATAAATGCAGGCCATATACATGTTCCTCAGAGCTTTGTACCTCTTTATTGAATGAAATAGTATTTATATATATATATTCAATATATATTAAAAAAATACGTTGTGGTACAAGAAACAGTATATACTTTATATATTCTTTAAACTGTTTAAAGTATATTGTAGTTCAATACTGATTACAATATTATGCTAACCATTTAAAAATAGGTGGACCGATAAATGTGGCTAAAAATACAAATCCTTCCTTCGATTTTTGTAAAAAAAAATTAAGTCACTTTGCTGCTCTCTGTCTTTTATTTGTATGGTGTTTTTGAGATGTATTCTGCGGGAGGGAATGGGGAGTAAGCATTCCTATGTACTTTACAAATGGCCAATAAAAATCTTGTATCTCGTATCCAAGAGTTGTAAATAGATTTTGGTTCACACCACATGTATGGCATAAATTAAACCACATTTGAGTGTATATTATACAAATAATATATTCAGGATGTGTATGTCAATTTGTTCGGTCTCTCACAGCATTCTGAGTGACAAAATGTCATACACACACTGCAACTTTATAATAATGTCACACTGTACATGGAACGTTTTTATTACAGTCACAATTTAGGATTAAATACAGGGGGAAATACTGGGGGAATGGCCTGTGATCCTACATGGCAACCGCACTCAGTCCTGTAGAGAAATACAAACAAATTGTTCTTAGTAAAGAAGATGCATTGCAGTATCATGTAACGCACGATCCAACTTCAGGGACACTTACTGATCAGTGCAGCTGATGGTTTAATCCAAGCCATTCCTTACTTTGTACTCATGCACATCGGTACTGTGCTGCTTGACAAGCTACACGTGGAAACAGGTAGAGAAACAACAATGTATTCATTTATTATTATTAGTATTCATTTATTATGATTAGATTCTACTCCAATGTATTGTCATTTCACAGCACAGTACAACAAAAATTATTTGGCATCTAACCAGAGGGCAAATGTTGCAGTAAAGTGCATGGTAATATATACATGGTTAAATAGGATGTAAAAACAGTCGACTAGGTATAAAATAACAAGAGTATGTATGAGATTTGCAGAATTATATATATATATATATATCTATATATATATCTATAGATATATACATATCTATATATATATATATATATATATAGATATATATATCTATATATATATATATATCTATAGATATATCTATATATATATATCTATAGATATAGATATATATAGATATATATATCTATAGATATAGATCTATATATATAGATATATATATAGATATATATAGATATATATCTATATATATCTATATATATAGATATATATAGATATATATCTATATAGTTGCAAGAAAAAGTATGTGAACCCTTTGGAATTACCTGGATTTCTGCATAAATTGGTCATAGAATGTGTTCTGACCTTCATCTAAGTCACAACAATAGACAAACACCATCTGCTTAAACTAATACCACACAAACAATTATATGTTTTCATGTTTTTATTGAACACACCATGTAAACATTGACAGTGCAGGGTGGAAAAAGTATGTGAACCCTTGGATTTAATAACTGGTTTACCCTTTGGCAGCAATAACCTCAACCAAACGTTTCCTGTAGTTACAGATCAGACCTGCACAACGGTCAGGAGGAATTGTGGACCATTCCTCTTTACAAAACTGTTTCAGTTCAGCAATATTCTTGGGATGTCTGGTGTGAAACATGCCTCGCACAAAAGAGCCCCCCAGAAGACCTAAGATTAAGAATTGTTGACATGCATAAAGCTGGAAAGAGTTACAAAAGTATCTCTAAAAGCCTTGATGTTCATCAGTCCACGGTAAGACAAATTGTCTATAAATGGAGAAAGTTCAGCACTGTTGCTACTCTCCCTAGGAGTGGCCGTCCTGTAAAGATGACTGCAAGAGCACAGCGCAGAATGCTCAATGAGCACATGCTAACATCTCTGTTGACAAATGTACAATACGTAAAACACTGAACAAGAATATATTTCATGGAAGGACACCACGGAGGAAGCCACTGCTGTCCAAAAAAAACATTGCTGCACGTTTGAAGTTTGCAAAAGAGCACCTGAATGTTCCACAGCACTACTGGCAAAATATTCTGTGGACAGATGAAACCAAAGTTGAGTTGTTTGGAAGGAACACACAACACTGTGTGGAGAAAAAAAAAAAAGGCACAGCACACCAACATCAAAACCTCATCCCAACTGTGAAGTATGGTGGAGGGGGCATCATGGTTTGGGGCTGCTTTGCTGCCTCAGGGCCTGGACAGTTTGCTATCATCGACAGAAAAATGAATTCCCAAGTTTACCATTTTGCAGGAGAACTTAAGGCCACCATCTGTCCATCAATTGACGCTCAACAGAAGATGGGTGATGCAACAGGACAATGACCCAAACCACAGAAGTAAATCAACAACAGCATGGCTTCAACAGAAGAAAATAGGCCTTCTGGAATGGCCCAGTCAGAGTCCTGACCTCAACCCGATTGAGATGCTATGGCATGACCTCAGAGAGCGATTCACACCAGACATCCCAAGAATATTGCTGAAGCAGTTTTGTTAGGAATGGTCCACAATTCCTCCTGACCGTTTGGTCTGATCTGCAACTACAGGAAACGTTTGGTTGAGGTTATTGCTGCCAAAGGAGGGTCAACCAGTTATTAAATCCAAGGGTTCACATACTTTTCCCACCCTGCACTGTCAATGTTTACATGGTGTGTTCAATAAAAACATGAAAACATACAATTGTTTGTGTGGTATTAGTTTAAGCAGACTGTGCTTGTCTATTGTTGTGACTTAGATGAAGGTCAGAACACATTTTATGACCAATTTAAGCAGAAATTCAGGTAATTCCAAAGGGTTCACATACTTTTTCTTGCAACTGTATATACTTAATACATATATTATGAATTAAATGACTTAAACACCTTTGTTTTGTTCTACAGACTTCCATTGTTCCATTATTCATAGAGTGTACAAAACAAACACATATATATCTATAGATATTGTATAGTGTAATGTTAAATGACGTTTACCAGGCCCCAGAGTAACGCAGCGGTCCCGAAGGAGAGCCCCACTCTCAGCCAGTTGGGGTTGGTGGTGTCTGGTTTGGAGGCTGTGAAGAAACACCTGCTTCCACCTGCACCACCAGAGAATCATGTTGATTAAACATGATGATGATAATAATAATACATGACCCAATACACCCCGTACATATACATGATATAAGAACATAATGTTGATAATACATCATGATAATAATAATAATAACAACAACAACACATAAGTCCATACACCTAGTGTGCGTGTGTGTATATATATATCTATATCTTTATAGATATATATATAGATATATCTATATATAGATATATGATATAAGAATATAATGTTGATAATACATGATATGTAGTTTGTGTCAGCAGAAGTGGTTGCGAAAAGTGCTAGGCTACTGCTAAGTAAAGGTCAATCCTTTACATGATTTAGAGGACACACAAGTATCAACTTTATTATATATACATATACATATAGGTGATATATTACATAATGATTTACATATTGAGACAATGATGACCCTACCTTTAGTCACACGAACAGTACGAGACAATAATGTTGTTAGCGTCATGTTGGCTAAAGGACGGTGGGCTAACTAACTGATCGACACGATCTGTGATCGACTATTACACCCTACTAGTGATGTGTCGGTCGCGAACGAGCCGGCTCAAAGAGCCGGCTCTTTTTAGTGAACGACGGGAGCCGGCTCGCACCCGCGAACGAGCCGTTATTGATTTGTGACGGGTGCTCCGCGTACATGCAGTGACTGAATGTCACGCGCATGCTGTGCATCACGAGAGGATAGATAAGGAGGAGGGGCGGCGCGTGCTCAGTGCTGGTTGCTAACAGAGCGAGATGAGAACACACGGTGAAGGGTCAGCGTCGCGCTAATAAGATGAGTGAAAGTAGGAAAAGAAGCAGCATTTGGCTGCATTTTAACAATTGTGCAAACACAAAGGCAGAATGCAGAATTTGCAACATGAAGCTCTCATATAGAGCAGGGTCCACAAACCACATCCACAGGCACTTTTTTTTATACTGAAATAGAACCCTGCTGTTTTGTTAGGGCTTTTTGTTTAAATACAAATGTCAAATATACAAAAAAACAGTAGCTGTCCTTTTTTAAATGTCTATGCTTAAGTTGTTCTAGGTGTTGCTATCTGCTTTGTGTAGCGTGGTTCTACAAGCAAGTCAGGTCGTTCATTGGGTGGTATCAGAGTTACAAGGGTCTGGAAATGCAATGAAAACAATTGGCCACAGCAAATCATTTATATTAAAATTTTAATTTTTACTTTTGAATACTTCAGTACAAAGGATGTATTGAATAATTTAAGTGATATATGTGTACACATATAAATAATTAGTCAAAATAGGGCAACATTTGATTGAATTATAAAAGGTATATGTGGTAAAATAGAAGAGCCGTTTGAGAGCCGAAAGAGCCGGCTCTTCTTGGTGAGCCGAGCCAAATGAGCCGGCTCACTCAAAAGAGCCGGAATTCCCATCACTACACCCTACCTAGTACTACTTAGACCTGACAGAAAGATCACCGAAACTCATGCTCGATTACTACAGCCTAGCGGCCCTGACTGAAAGATCACCGAAAAACATGATCGATTACAACCTACATCCAAGAAGACCTGAGTGAAAGATCACCGATAACATGATTGATTAGGACATCCTAGCAGACCTGACTGAAAGATAACTGATAACCTGATTACTACTTCTGGGACGTAGGATGAAGTTGAGGTATATATATATATATATATATATATATATATATATATATATATATATATATATATATATATATATATATATATATATACATATATATATACATATACACATACACATACACATATACATATATATATATACATATATATATATACATATATATATACATATATATATATATATATGAATATACATATATATATATATATATGTATATATATATGTATATAATATATATATACGTATATGTATATATATGTATATATATACATATATATATATACATATATATATATATGTATATTATATACATATATATATATACATATATATATATATGTATATTATATACATATATATATATATACATATATGTATATAATATACATATATATATATTATATACATATATGTATATTATATACATATATATATATATATATATATATATATATATATATATATATATGTATATTATATACATATATATATATATATATATATATATATATATATATGTATATTATATACATATATATATATATATATATATATGTATATTATATACATATATATATATATATATATATATATATATACATATATATACATATATATATATATATATATATATATATATATATATATATATATATATATACATATATATATATATGTATATATACATATATATACATATATATACATATATGTATATATACATATATATACATATACGTATATATACATATATGTATATATACATATATGTATATATATATATATTGAGACACACATATATATATATATATATATATATACACATTTCACATTTTAATAAAAGGTCATTTATATCTTAAAGAAACACACAATTCGTTAAATAAAAGCAGCATTTGCATAATCCGATACCAATTGTATGTGTGGTGATATTGGTTGAGTTTATTTGGCTAAAGCAGAGATCCAAGTGAGGACTGGCAGGAAATGGAGGGCAGAGGAAGCAGTTCAAGAGGCAGAGGCAAGGCTGCGTCACAAGAGCCTGGTGGGAGTGGTGACACGAGGTCGAGCTGGGCTAGGATCCTTTCCAACTCCCCAAATGAACACCAGGGGGAAGGAAGGGCGCCGTCTTGTTCAGGAGGAGGTGAGAGCAGCAGTGCAGGACAAGAACCTGCAAGGCAGTGGGAATGAAGCAACAGGGAGCTTGGACGAGATGGGAGAATGCGGTTGAGAGGAAAGTGACCTGGGCTGAGCTTTGGAAAGCCGAGCGCATCAAATTCCTAATCCAGGCAGTGTATGATGTGCTTCCAAGCCCGTCAAATCTGCACACATGGGTCATAGCAGAGACACCAGCATGCCCATTGTGTTCCAAGCGAGGAACCCTGGAACACATCCTCAGTTGCTGTACAAAGGCACTTGGAGATGGACGGTACAGGTGGAGGCATGACCAAGTCCTGAAGACCATTGCTGAAGCCATCAGTGCAGGACTGGCGTGGTCAAAGCAGTTCCGACACTCCAAGGACACCATCGCCTTTGTCAGAGCTGGGGACAAGCCAACTTCTGCCAAAAAAACATCTGCAGGCATCCTGACGTCTGCAAGAGACTGGCAGTTGTTGGTGGACCTTGAACATCAGCTGAAGTTCCCCAGCCATATTGCAGTCACCACCCTGCGACCAGACATTGTTCTTGTGTCTGAGTTCACCAAGCAAGCTGTGCTGCTGGAGCTGACAGTCCCGTGGGAAGATCGCTTGGAAGAAGCCTTTGAAAGGAAGCTCTCCAAGTACGCAGGACTGGTCAGCGACTGTCAGCAGGCTGGTTGGAGAGCAAGGTGTTTCCCGGTGGAAGTTGGATGCAGAGGATTCGCAGGCCATTCCTTGGTCAGAGCCTTCAGCAGTTTAGGCATCGAGGGAGTGAGAAAGAGGAGAGCCATCCGCAGTACCACCGATGCGGCAGAGAGGGCCTCAAGATGGCTGTGGCTCAAAAGAGGGGAGCCATGGAGTCATGGTAGCTAGCTAGCCATCTGGACACAAGCTGGGGTCTGATCAGCCCCGGCTGGGTCACCTGGAGGAGGGCGTATGATGTTGCGAGACCCGAAACGTCCTATGATTCCAGGAACATCACTGAAGATGTGTCCAGACTAGGCATCAGTAGATGTATGTACACAGGTACTGTAAGTAACTTTCATTTAAGAGACGATGTGTTTTTAGTTGTTATCTTTGAGTCCACATGTGTACATCACTACTCCCAAGTCTCAAAGAAAAGAAAATGTAGCCAGCAGTATTTTCCAACTCAATAGGTTTTTATTTCCAGTAATGCAAGATATCTATATGACGGTGTGCAATACAAACCAGGCTTCCTGGTCAGTAAGGGGATGAAACGGCTAATTGCAACACATTTTGGCCTGGGGAAATTTGTCCGCCTTCAGAGTTTTGAGGCGAGGGCCCCCCTGGCCACATGGTCCCGCTGGGCCTGGGAGCTGAGGAAGGTGTGGTCGAGGTTCAAGTAAGTGGTGAGGAACTCTGGGAAATCCCGCTTTAGGACCACCTCTAGGAACATCTCTGCTGCTGTCTGCAACCTTTCTTCGTCCCTAAAGCACGGGAGAAGCCAAATTAAATTATTTTTATTTATTTTGTTGTGATTTAGGAACTTACTTCAGATTCATAAGATCTCCATTGTTTTGATCTCACACGGTTTCTTTAAATTACTAGAACCAACTGAGATGTTAGCCTCTGTGACATGCAAGCAATATAGCATGGATTACAATATCATGGTACTAAAGATATAAATAAATGAATTTTATTTATATTGAAAAAATAAGTGCTACAAAGTTAAAAACATAGCAAACAAACAAAAAATAAAATTACCGTGAACACTTATTTTGACATAAAAAGGCCTTCCTAAATAAAAAGTTTTTTAGGCCTGTCTTAAAAGAGTGCCCTTAAATGATGAGGAAGCAAAAGGCCCGGTCCCAAATTACTATTGTGTTACACTGTTATCCTACCTGACTGTTTGACAGGCGGTAACCCCCCTTAGTTCCTCCATGATCTCCTGGGTGAGGCCGACCACCATAGCCCTGGTCACTGTCCTCTGGTCGTCCTCCAGCTGTGCCTGGTGGCAGATCCACTGCCATACCTAACGACACATAGTCCATTATATGGACATGAGAATGACTGAATATATGCATAACTATGAAGGCTAATTAATGTGGTTCAACATTGATTAGGAAAGGAGTAGGAATGTTAAACAGCTGAGAATATGGATATGGGCTTGATCTATTTAATGCTAAGACACCGTAACAGACAGTCCATAGTCCATTGAATGCAATGACACAATTCACTGACAAAATCTAAACCATAAGGTAGGGCTAGGCGATATGGAGAAAGTCAAATATCACAATATTATATTACCAATACCTTGATATCGATATTGCAGCAATAGTGTAGGTTGACTTTCGGTGCCTTCACAAAATATTGACATGAACTTCATTATGACATGGACATAATGACTAATGAGGGCAAAGGCAAATAATAGAACAGCTACTACAGTCTGGTCTGTTCAGAACATGACATCACTTTACTGAAATGTAGCCTTTAAAACCAGGAAAAGACGACACTTCACCATATTCATATCATATCACCATATTAGGAGACCCAAAATCTGAGAGGATAGCTCTATCTTAAGGTGAACGTGGTTAAAGGTCCTACTTGTCGTGCATATACAGTACATATAGTATATGGATATTAAAGCTGAGCCTATATTGGATGAAAGGACAAACCTGTGACCTGGATATCTCTGCCGTGGCAGAGTCTTCCACCTGGCCTCTGTAGAAGAAGTGACCGTTACCTGGGGAAGGGGATATCAGAGACATCGGAATCAGCGGTGTGCAAGACTATTCATTCATTGGCCACCTTCATCACGTTACAGCGTAACAACACGATGACCGGCGTTATTAGGAGGTAGCGTAGCGCGTGTGTGCTTACCTGACAACCAGGCATGGATGAAGAGGATTCCAACACCGATGTTATACTTTAAGCCATGAAGGGTTACTCCACCCTGTTTAGGAGGGAAAAAACACTAACCCTCAATCTATGAAGGGTTACTCCACCCTGTTTAGGAGGGGAAAAACACTAACCCTCAATCTATGAAGGGTTACTCCACCCTGTTTAGGCGGGAAAACACTACCCCTCAATCCATGAAGGGTTACTCCACCCTGTTTAGGCAGGAAAAACACTACAGGGCTTCTTACAATCATAATAATAAGCCAACAACTATTTGTAATTGTTCTGTGTAACAAAGATGAATCTGAAGTCTGCAGGTTTCTAAGAAATTACAAAAGGTTAACAACAGAAAAAAACCTAATTGATAATTTGGTTTCCAAAACTATTTTTCTTCGCGTGGTACCACTTGAGATTGTTTGGATTCATTACTTCTACTTCTTCTACTTTCTGTGTAAATGAGATTTGAAATAACCCAGCAGATCACATAGAGGCTAGATACATATACACAGTATGTCTGGACTCATTACAGTTACTGCACTGTTCTGCACTGTACCCACCGCAGGCATGCACAGCAGGTCCTCAGGTGTCACTGTGACGTCCTCTCGAACTTGGTGGAGCTGGTTATCTCCTCCAGTGTGCTGCTGGAACAGCTGGTTGGAGAAAAAAAGTGGAGGAAAGAGGCCACTGGATTATTATGATGAGTCGGCGATGGCAGACCGGTAGCCCATCAGGAACAATACAACACCTTCTGCATGGGTTCTATCAGGTGAAGGTCGTACACCATGAAGCCGTCCACACCGGCTTTGATCTCCAGCAGCTTCAACCTTCAACGGGAGGACACAGATATACAGCGACCAGAAAACGTCTGAGGCACGATGCAGGAGGACTTTGAACTTGTTACCAATCTGGCTTTCATTTAGGATTGCTGATCCATCACTATGAAGCACTTCTCTTGAGTTGTTTGAGCCAATTGTAGCTAATGTAGTATGTGTATTACTATGACTGAATATGTATATTTTTAAATAAATAAGCAGTGTTAATATTCCAATATTGTATATATATATATCATACCGCCATCTAGATGTGCACTTTCCACAAAACAACTAAACATCTCTGACTAGCGGGGCGATGAATCAACCGATGAATGTGTGGATTGGGTTGAACCAACCACACTCTGACTCTAACCCCACAGTAAACCACAAACGGCCATCACACTCGCTAAAAAGCCGCTGACCTCGTGACGTTGGCCAGCACGGCGTGGGAGGCGGGGCTGTCCCGGTCCGGCGGGAGCAGCGGGGCGGCCATGCCCCCTGTGGCCAGGGCTCCGCGGCGGTGGCACGTCTGGACCAAGAGGTCCATGTAGCTGCGGAGGAAACGCTTCTCCATGTTGACGTACTTACTGCGGTCGGGGAGCAGGAAGGCCTCCCTGTGGCCTGTAGGTCACAGGAGTACAGCCATCTGACTCTAAGGCACTGGGAGTTCACCACCATTGTTACTCATTCTTTTATTACACCCAAAAATGAAAGAAGAAAATCGAAATGTTACCATAACGACAAACATTTATAAATATTACTTACTTTTTAAAACAAGAAAATATTGACAATATTGGCACTAACATCATCCACTAAGGCTAAGGTTATTTTAACCGTGTCAATGTTGTCGATTGCAGATGAAAACACGCACGCACTCACCAAACTTATTGACGAAGGACGCAGAATAGTCCCAGATACCACAGTTGAGTCCAGCCGAGTGCTCCCGCAGCTCGTACAGAATTTCGTCCATTTCAAACGTGGCCAGGACGTTCTCGATGAGCACGGTGGCCTTGATGCTTCCACGTGGAAGCCCCAGCTGCAAAACACATACCCATAATACAAATAAAGCTAAATCTTTATTGGTCACATACATTTATTGGTCACGTACACTACACACACAGTGACATTTGTTTTTCTGCATTTAACCCATCCTAGTATTAGGAGCAGTGAGCAGCTATTACATATACAGCTGCCCGGGGAGCAGTGTAGGGGGTCTGGTGCCTTGCTCAAGGGCGCCTCGGCAGTGCCCAGGAGGGGACTTGAACCGGCAACCCTCCAGTTCCTAAGCCAAGTCCCAACAGACTGAGCTACTGCCCACAACAATGACTACATCCGGGCTTGTATATATTATATATTCTGATAAAACAAAGGCAACAGATCAGTAGTTACTTGAAGAGTGTGTGTCCAATATTAGGGGTTAGGTCAGTGAATCCATCAGATCAAATGCATACAAACCTGATGTTGTGCCCAAAGGAATATGTTATTCCATAACCTGGCTTCCATGAAACTCTCAACCTAAGAAAACAAAGGAGGATGAATGCGATGGAAGATGGATGAACAGAAAATCATTTCAATACTGAAGGTTTTAAATATTCAAGTTTCAAGATATTTAATTGCCATATGCAACAAGTCCACTGGAATGCTTACTCCCCATTCCCTCCCGCAGTATGAGTTTCCTACAATTGAATACAATATATATATACGATGTACTATGCTTATACTATACAACACTTTACCATAACAATACTGTACACAATAAAAATAACCATAAAGTGACTGATGGATGATATATACTGTACATATGTTCAGTGTACAATTATGTACAATTGTGCAAAAATAATTTAAAACTAACCTATAAACCTTATAAGGAAACAGGACTAAGAGTGCAGTAGTAGTAGTAGTAGTAGTAGTAGTAGTAGTGGTAGTAGTAGTCGTAGTAGTAGTAGTAGTAGTAGTAGTAGTAGTAGTAGTAGGAGTAGTAGTAGGAGTAGTGGTAGTAGTAGTAGTAGTAGTAGTAGGAGTAGGAGTAGTGGTAGGAGTAGTGGTAGTAGTAGGAGTAGTGGTAGTAGTAGTAGTAGTAGTAGTAGTAGTAGTAGTAGTAGTAGTAGTAGTAGTAGTAGTAGTGGTAGTGGTAGTAGTAGTAGTGGTAGTAGTAGTAGTAGTGGTAGTAGTAGTAGTAGTGGTAGTAGTAGTAGTGGTAGTAGTAGTAGTAGTAGTAGTAGTAGTAGTAGTAGTAGTAGTAGTAGTGGTAGTGGTAGTAGTAGTAGTAGTAGTAGTAGTAGTAGTAGTGGTAGTAGTAGTAGTAGTAGTGGTAGTAGTAGTAGTGGTAGTAGTGGTAGTAGTAGTAGTAGTAGTAGTGGTAGTGGTAGTGGTAGTAGTAGTAGTAGTAGTAGTAGTGGTAGTAGTAGTAGTGGTAGTAGTAGTAGTAGTAGTAGTAGTTGTAGTAGTAGTAGTAGTCGTAGTAGTAGTAGTAGTAGTAGTAGTAGTAGTAGTGGTAGTAGTGGTAGTAGTGGTAGTAGTAGTAGTAGTAGTAGTGGTAGTAGTAGTGGTAGTGGTAGTAGTGGTAGTGGTAGTAGTGGTAGTAGTGGTAGTAGTAGTAGTAGTGGTAGTAGTAGTGGTAGTGGTAGTAGTGGTAGTAGTAGTAGTAGTGGTAGTAGTAGTAGTGGTAGTGGTAGTAGTAGTAGTGGTAGTAGTAGTGGTAGTGGTAGTAGTAGTAGTGGTAGTAGTAGTAGTAGTGGTAGTAGTAGTAGTAGTAGTAGTGGTAGTAGTAGTAGTAGTAGTAGTAGTAGTAGTAGTGGTAGTAGTGGTAGTAGTAGTAGTAGTAGTAGTAGTAGTGGTAGTAGTAGTAGTAGTAGTAGTAGTGGTAGTGTGTGTGTAGCAGTGTGTGTTTACTTTAGACAGGTAGAAGAACGGTCCACTCTTGCAGTTATAAAGGGCCTTTCCACAGTGAAACATCAGGAGTCCAAAATCAAACAGAGGACCAGGAACCTCCCTTCCATTAACCTGGAGAAAAAGACCCCACGTGAACTGAACTGAACTGACCACGACCCCTCAAGGATGCCATGTGTTATAGTTCTGTTCTTTTTGTTGTTTTGTGACATCAACACCATTGATGACACATTATTGATTATCACCTGATAATCAGGACATACTGGAGCTAAACCTAGATTTCAGAAACCCCTCGTGGTTGCCGTTCATTTTTTGCAACCACCTTTAGTTACTCGGCCTAAGCTCCGTTCAGTTGAATCTACATGTTGGACTACTCAGAGGATCTGAGGCTGATTTACCAGCATGTGGTGCTCCACCATGTTCCAGGCTCGGGGGCGGAGCATGAGCACAGGGGCCTGGGAGATGTCTGGGACATCTGCAAGGAGACAAACCGAGGAGACCTTTCATAGCTGCTTTCACAGCCAGACTGCGGTGGCAGAACATCCACTCATTGTGATATACACTTACTGGGGAATTGGTTGTGCACCACTTTGCATACATTGTGAATGCCTTTGATTTGGTTGTGAAAGGTTGGGCAGTTTCCATCGTCAAAGTCAATCTGCCACAAAGCAAAGAAAATTAGAAAAGTACAATGGGACACATTAAAGAAATGCTCATTGTCGTAAAACTATCTTAAAACACATTTCCCGTCGCTCATCCGTTTTGCAAGGGCTTCTGCGATGGTGAGGTTTTCCCTCAAGTTGTGTTCAGCATTCGTTGCTCCCAGCTGCTACCGCCGTCTATCCAATACAACGACCTGGTCGATAGGTGCACGCATGGACGGCTGCGGCGTCTTCAGCCTCACCTGCAGGCCTTGCGCCGGGGACCGCAGCGCTCGGAGAAGACGCGGAGTATCGCATGGCGCCATGTCGCCCACGTCCACGTGTCTCCTCTGCAGCCGCGGGGGCACAGGTAGCACCTTCCAGGACGGGTCGTCCCGGACGTGGCTCGTCGCCGGAGAGAAGTCCGGCAGGCCGCCTGACGCGTCCAGGTGGGCCTTCCTGGACACCCTCAGCTGCAGCACCTGAACAAGAAGAGAAGGGAGGAGTAGAATAGAATTTAGGAACCATACAACACCTTCTGCATGGGTTCTATCGGGTGAAGGTCGTACACTATGAAGCCCAAGCATTTGCTTTTGGAAAGTTCCTTATTTTTATGTTAAAATACTTTACGTGTGTTTTTTTTGCTTAGATGGGTTGCTAACTCAGCAGTATTTTTAATGTTGTATAAATATGTATGTTTATGCTTAATTAGGAAGCAGTGGGGGCGGTATAGTCGCTCAGGAGGTAGAGCGGGTTGTCTGACAACCAGAAGGTTGCTGGTTCGATCCCACGGATCCCCTGGCCAAGTGTCGAGGTATCCCAAAGCAAGACAGCCTAACCCTTACTGCTCCCGACGTGCTGGCTGTCTCCGTGCACAGCTGACCATGCATGGGTGTAAGAATGGGTGAGTGTGAGGGTTGACTTGTAAAGCGCTTTGAGTGGCCACTGGTTAGAAAAGCGATAAAAAAATGCAATCCAAATGTAGTCCAATTAGTTAAAAAAAAAAAGAAGAGCTATGTTATGGCAGTAAGTGCATTAGGCTCCTGCTGTAACCTCCAGCCCTCCTTCTGGTGACACCAACCAAATGCTTCTGTTCTGTAGCTGGAGCAGCGATGCCAGTGAACAATATACACACATTGATTTGGCTAGCAGGCAGCCCAGTTGCCTTTGGTCCGAGCAACCACTCAATGGATTCCATTTAAAATATATCATGTCATAATAACATAAAGTAATTCCCTACGTTTGTCACAATTGTTATTCACCCCTGTCTCCACCAGAGGGCAGCATCAACCCTCATTACTTCTCACCCACACCTGCAGCACATTATAATCAACTCAACAATTTACACACTCATTTTTTGCCAGATTGTTCCCGATGATTCAGACTCTCGTGTCAAAGGGAAACGATAACCCAACCACTGGGTCTAAGGCCAAAGCAAAAGATACCAAGCATTCAGCCTTCATCTTCAGGAGCCTGACATCAGCAACAACACCTACTTTACCGACTTTATCTGTTAATAAGTTATCCCAAAAGTGTCCCACATTTGTGAACCACAAATCGGATCACTAGAAGCCCTTTGAGAGACGATGGATAGCTTTCATGTTATAATGCATATCCTACTTCCTACTTACGCAATGCAATTCAAATATTGCTAAATGTATATTATTATTATTGGATAAAAACTAATATTGCTATATAGTGATGGGTCCTAACCTGATCCACCTCGTTGTTAAACTCGGACACCAGCCGATGGAGGAAGAGCAGGGAGGCAGATGTGAAGAGGTTTCCATACTCCTGGTGAAGGCCCTGGGGAGATGGAGACAGCTCCAGTCCTTCTGGGACCTGTAGCTAAAGAACACCTTCATATTAGATTCAAGATTCAAGATTTTGTATTTGCCATATGCAACACGTACAATGGAAGGCTTCCTCCCCATTCTCTCCCGCAGTATGTATTATGTATTATGGATCCATCTTGTGTTATGTAGGCTATACCTTTTTACTATTACTTATTACTATTACTAGTACCATGCACTTTACTGCAACAAGGTCAAGGTCACATTTATTAGATTTATTAGATGCCAACTTATTTTCGCTGTACTGTACTTGTGGTGTGCAATGACAATACATTACAATCTAATCTTGTGAAAAGACAATATGCTGGGTTTCAGTCTGATAATATATAGTTAATATTGATAAGCATTCACTGGAATTAAGGTTTCAATGTGTAACACACATCTGTATGTATCAAAGAACCATTAACACTCTGATATAATAACCGCATGGCACATGCGGTTATTATATCAGAGTTAAATGATGTTAAGTGATATTTACATTCATAATAATTAGATAAGTTTAGATTAGATTCAGTACAGTACAGCGAAAACAATTTGCCATCTAACCAGAATGCAAATGTTGCATTAAAGTGCATGGTAATATACAATGTACAGTGGTTAAATGGGATGTAAAAACAGTCTACAAAAAACTACTACGAAAAACAGGTATACAATAACTTATAGAGTAGGTATGAGATATGTGCAGAATTATAGGTATATATATATATATATACACACAGGTAAGTATACAAGTATATGGTATGCAGTTGTATCAACAAGATAACTATATATAAATCTATATACAGCAGGAAGTGAGCAGGGGTATGCAATAATATACCTGTATGATTATAATGGGGTGAAAAAGATCTATGCAACTATGTTGTCCTTTTTTAGAATTGTATTTTCAATTATATATTTAGGATTTAGCTACTGAGAGAGAGAGTAGACTACTTACAGACATGTCGACTGAATCCTGCAAACAAAAAAAGTTAGACTTTGGTCATGGAATGTCTTTCACTGTTCAAACAGTGTGTTTAACATTAACAAGTTTAAAGTGCATCTTGCAGTATGCATGGTTTTGGCCAATGTTTCACCTGCGGGGTGTACATTTTTTTTATTATATATTTTTTATTATTATTATTATTATTTGTTTTATTACTATTATTATTATTATTAGGTCATACAAGATTTCTTATTGTTATTATTGATATTAATATTATAATAAGGCCTATTAGTTGTCACACGTAGTGATTTATTGAATGTCCGTAGGAGCTTGTGTTACTTGTGATTTTCACACACACATCTCACATCATCTATCATTTTAGTAACTAGGCGGAATGCCCATATATGTAAATACGTCGTCCACAACGTAATTTACGTAAAGGTGACGTGGGGGGGGGACGTAGCTTGTCAGTTAGTCGTTAGTAGGCCTGTTGTCTCGCGATATTTCAGACACTTACTGCGATCACGCAGTACGTGGCTTCAGATGAGAGGTGTGTTGTTTTGTTGATGTTGGAGCAGCGAGGGGGATACACAGTTAGAGTGGATTTAGACGATAAACAGTTACAGTTACAGTGGTGTTAGACGATAATTCAACAGTTACTCTGGGGTTAGACGATCATTAAACAGTTACTCTGGGGTTAGACGATCATTAAACAGTTACTCTGGGGTTAGACGATCATTAAACAGTTACTCTGGGGTTAGACGATCATTAAACAGTTACTCTGGGGTTAGACGATAAAGAGCTACTTTTGGGGGTTAGGTGGACGTCATGTAACTACAGTTATCAATACGTTGTGGTGTTGGCCGTTTCTTCCCGGGCGGACCAACGTCCGACGTGTCAGGACGCGTTAGAAAGCCGTTTGATATTCGACGTGTTCCGGTTAGATGGTCGTTTTATATTCGACGTGTTCCGGTTAGAAAGTGGTTTTTTTATTCGACGTGTTCCGGTTAGAAAGTCGTTTTATATTAGACATGTTCGATTAGTCGTGTTATCTGCTGGACGTCCGTCATTGACAAACAGTTGTCAATATATCTAGTAGATATAGTACATACAGTAGAGATATAGTAGATAATATGGCAGGGCAGGGGTCGTCGGTTGAACTCCCCAGCTCTCTGACCAGCAGGACTCTTCCTCCTCCTCGGACTCGGATCTTCAAGATGATCGTGATCGGAGACTCGGGCGTCGGGAAGACGTGTCTCACCTACCGCTTCTGTGCCGGGAGGTTCCCCGAGAAGACCGAGGCCACCATCGGAGTGGACTTCAGGGAGAGACTCATCCACATTGATGGAGAGAACATCAAGGTGGGGGTTTGTTTTAAAAGGGAGAGTCTCGGAGAGGAGACATGGTGCTGCGTCCACTCTGACCCTGGTTGACTTCTGTGTGGACCCTTTATGGGAATTACCATTTGTCCATCTGAAGTGATACTGCAGTGTGTTTTATGTGACCTACTAGCAGAACATGAGTGGACCTTTTTACATTGAAGCATGCTCTCTATGTGTATAGTATTTTTATTGTTTATAGTTGTTTATATCTTCATTTTGTTTGTATAGTATTTTTATAGTATTGTTTTAGAAATGCATAGTAAGCGTTTCCAATGTACTTGTTGCAAATAAACAATCGTATCTTGTATCTTTCTCTCTCCCTCTCTCTCTCCTTGTCCATCCCCAGATCCAGCTGTGGGACACGGCCGGTCAGGAGCGCTTCAGGAAGTCCATGGTGCAGCACTACTACCGCAACGTCCACGCCGTGGTGTTTGTGTACGACGTCACCAGCCCCGCTAGCTTCCGGAGCCTCCCCTCCTGGATCGAGGAGTGCAAGCAGCACTCCCTGGGCACCGAAGTGCCGCGCATCCTGGTGGGCAACAAGTGTGACCTGCGGGAGTCCGTCCAGGTGGCCACGGACATAGCGCAGCAGTTCGCTGACTCCCACTCCATGCCGCTCTTTGAAACCTCCGCCAAGAACCCAAGCTCGCAGGGGGGCGGCGGTGGCGGCGATAGTGGGAGCAGCGACCACGTGGAGGCCATTTTTATGACGGTGGCGCACAAGTTGAAGTCCCAGAAACCCTTGATGCTGAGCCAGCCCTCTGGTGCCGCACCAATCCACCTGGATAGGGGGAGAGACCAGGGGGGCGAGGCCAGAGGCTGGGCCTGCAGCAGCTGCTGAGAGCCTCGGAGGTCAGGACGCCAGAGGCTGGGCCTCCTGGGAGATCAGGACAGGGTCGTGGCCTCCGCTAAAAGACTAAGGATAGAAACAAGGAGAAACAAGGAGGGATGTCTTGGGAGTATTTGAACAGAATAGTTAAATGAGTGTAAACATGAACCAGTTTTAAGAGGGAGTGCTGGGCTAATACATTCTCCCAATCAATGATACTTTGTTCTCGCCAAACAAATCTACAACATGAAAGACTTCAAACGGGCATCTTTTAATTTTCCATGTATTTGATTAAATGCATAATCAATGAATCGGCATACTAGCAATGAAAATATTGCAGGATCCATACCAAAGTATACGACCCGCATCTAGACTGCTGTAGCTCTAATCATATATCCCATGCTGCTCTCCCTTCCAAGTCGGGCAACAAATCATTTTGGAATCCAAATTGCAAAAACGCTTCAATTGTGTGGACATTTTCTATTAAATTGTAATGGAATATAGTCCGACGCTTAATTTATTCAGGTGCACATCTTTGTTGAATGTTGCCCCCTTAATGGATATTGATTTGACAGGGAACATGGTCTTTATTGCAATGTGAAACATGCTAGAAAGTATGGAGAGGATGAAATCAGGATAGTGATGTAATGGTTGTTTTCAGCCCATGTACGTACGTTCAGAGGCCTCCTCTCACTCAGAAGGTGTTTCAGGAGGTATAAGACATCCAGCTAAACAAACCCAAATGCATTCCTTCTAGTGAAGCCAATGGTGTTTGTAAGGGTGGTAATCTTATGGTAATGTTTCCTTTCCATAATCACCGATATGGTTATTGAAACTATGACTACTTTGGCGAGGATTTTGAGGAACGCTATATCATTGAATGCAGAAGTGTGTTGTGTGTATCTCCTGTGAGCACATGGTCGGCTGTGAACAATATATGTCTTTGTCCCGCGTCGGTGGGTAAGAAAGCATGAACATATACCTCTCATAGTCTTAACATATATACACTTCCTTAACCTCTCAGGCAACGTATGAAAACTGATGCCAATTTCTTATGTCAATGTTTGACATAACTGCTCATGTCTTAAACTTAAGGACATTTATTTTTCGCGACTTTTCAAAACAAGTCCCTCAGGCCTCAGAATCAGTCTCCAAACGATGGTGTTGATTTGTCACGTTACTTTATGTTGCAATCAGGGAGATGTCAGAAAACGGTCTAACTTAAATGGCCTTTCCTTGGGATACGGTTCCACAACATGGCCGGAGCAACACTTTCGGAACAATGTGATATTTTACATTATTGATGTGAAATATACCTCCTTTATTTTTTAATTCATTGATATTTTTTATGTTCTGTAAGAATTTTGTCTCAGAAAAACGAATAAGCAAAGCCCTCCATCTGTGTAACTCAAACAGGCTGCTGTAACATAACACACAGAGCCTCAATCATCAGGGCTCTGATTTCAAACAGACTTCACTGAGGTGAACACAGGGGTGTAGTCTCAGAGGCAGGAAGCATGGTATCCCTCCATCATAGACGTACAGTAACACTAAGGATGATGGTTCACTGTGGGCCTGGCCAGTGTGTAATTAACACCTGTGATAAAAAGACAATAGTCCTGTCCTGTGTAGTTATGCAGCAAAGCAGAACAATCTACATTGTGAATCACTTCTGGTTATGGACATCACTAGTAAAACAACTGGTTTCACAGGCTTTATTCATTAAATACAGCATACAAACAAGGTCCTAGATGTCGCGTTCAGATTTCGGACTCGACGCATATTGTGCACTTGTGATTTCCATTCGCAAATGGTTGAAAATGTTTAGAAACGATATGAAATGTCTGGAAATTAAACAAAAAACTGTTATAAAAAAATGTATTTGTCTTCACGTTACAATTGTGAATATGTACAGTTTGTTTATTGGAATATGTCTGACATTTGATCACTCATTCAGTCATTGACTCAGGCATAGTCAGTGACTGCTGTACGGAGGGAGTTTGGATGGAGCCTCCACCTCACACTGTTCAGTTGATGGGTGAGTTGGAGAGGTGATTTGGCCAGGTGAGTTGAAGAGCCCGTCATCGCCACCTGCTGGACAGGAGGAGGTGGCAATGATGTCATAGCTGATTGACAAATAGTCAAATATGCTAATGTTTTAACTGAGGAAAGAGTGACCAATCAGTGGCAGGCTGGAATAAAAAGCAGGTTTCAAAACAAAACTGTATGATAATGAAAATCGGATTGCCCATATGCCCCTGTACTTCAAAACATCCACGCTAATACAAATATGCATATTCATATTTGGATTGGATCAGTGGGGATTCTCTGGGTTATAAATAATAATAATAATAAATAATATAAAAATCAGAACACAGATAAATTCAGCTCTCGTTCTTCAGAGGCATACTTTTAAAATTAAGAAGATAAACAAACCTTGCCAGGTAAACTCTAGATTAGTATCATCGCACTGTGGAACCAGGGTCTCCTGCAACACACACACAAACACACACATCAGAACAGTGCTACCAGAGTCTACATAAATCGAACTCACTGATGTCTAGACTCCCATCTGGAACCCCATACGTAGATATGAATGAAGGACCATCTTTAGTCAAGCATAGAGTTGACCACTCATCTAAATATGAAGGGGCTCCTGTGTTTTTGTTTGCTAAACATTAGCCCCATTAGAAGAACCAAGGCTGCATGCATTTCACACATAAGTTACCTTCACAACAAGTTACCCACTGTGCCCCTATAACATAGACTAGCGTCGTAGCCCAACTCGTAACTCTGTCCTATTCTACGGATGGACGACAGGGGACACTTGTTTATGCTCGGTAATCCGGTCTGAGCGTACCAGTCCGGTCCTGGCGTCGTAGCAGGCCAAGAATGGCAGGCTCCGGCAGCCCTTGAAGGCCACCAGAGAGGAGAGCAGCAGGCTGAGGACGCAGCACAGCAGGATGGTGCAGTTGGCCCCCTTCACCGTCCGCTGAAGTAAAAACGTCTGCAGGGACAATGGGGGTGGGAGAACTCATCTACTCATGATGTGACGCAGAGGTGTTTCAAACACGGTATACCGGAGAATTGGAACCACCATGGTGATTGTGATAACAAGCTCCGAAAACCTTAACATACTTAAGGTTTCTTGAGTTCCACATAGTCAAGCTCAGACAAAATGATTAATTAATAATTAAAATGATTAAGTTCCTTTTTTATGGAAAGGGTTAGAGAAACACTGTCCGTGTATCGGTAATGGAGGTAAGAGACCTACTGGATTCACTACAGCATGTTGAGATAAACATGTCCGTGCATTGGTCATGGAGGTAAGAGACCTACTGGATTCACTACAGCATGTTGAGCTAAACACTGTCTGTGTATTGGTAATGGAGGGAAGAGACCTACTGGATTCACTACAGCATGTTGAGCTAAACACTAGTCCTGAATATTATAACGTCGGACTAAAAAAATATCGAATGACATCCCGACTGGCCAACATAAAGCTGCTATTTAGAGTGTGAGCGCAAATATCTGACTCAGGGCTTCCTTTGATAAGGACATTGGATGCTAACACAGCTGAGCGATGATCAGATAATGCATATCCATTACCACTTTAGCACTGCTGTGTTGGTGGAACACGTCCTCGTCCTCCTGGCCGTAGGTCAGCGTCAGGCCGGAGTAGGCCGACACGCTCACCGCCGCGACCCAGGACACCATCGCCGCTATCACCATGGCGCACAGCTTCACGCAGAGTAACCAGAGGGTCAACATGGAAAACAAACCCACACCATGGTGCAAACAGGTATGGCTGACATTCTTCTTCTATCAGCGGGGAGAGTCAGTCGCTCTAGCGAGTAGCTTTAACCAAGGTAGCGATGGTTAGAGCAATGCTAAAATTGTCCAAATGATATCTTACCAAAACTGGATGTTTCCTTTGTGATGCACACATGGCTAAGGCACCCGGAGATGCCAGGATCTACAAGACAATACATGGAAAGAGCGTATTATAATACACACCACATTCACGTGGATATGCTGTGTGTGCTGTGTTTCAAGATTCATTTGCCACACAAGTACAATGGAACGCTTACTCCCCATTCCCTCCCGCAGTGTGAATTTTCTAAAATAAGTTGCTGTGTGTGTGTGTGTGTGTGTGTGTGTGTGTGTGTGTGTGTGTGTGTGTGTGTGTGTGTGTGTGTGTGTGTGTGTGTGTGTGTGTGTGTGTGTGTGTGTGTGTGTGTGTGTGTGTAAGAATGGTAATAGTAATGATAATTACCATCCCTCCCCATATGGGAGCCCGGGTGAGGCTGAGTGATGTGTTTTTCCGGAAAGCAGCGTCGATAAGGCCAGAGATGACACACAGCGCGCCACACGCCACCTGGAGAACTCCCACGACCACCACATGCCGCTGGTTGAACACCAAATACCGGTAGCGGTCCATCTCCCAGTCGGAGCCTAGGACATATATGTATATTATATTCCATGTATATATATATATATATATATTATATTATTCTTTGTACTTTACTATGTACATTACTCGGTGTGTCACTTATGGCACCCATTGCACTCCTGAACCCTCCCTGGATCCCTGGATTCCTTCTCAAGGTTTCTTCCTCCATCATTAAGGGAGTTTTTTCTTGCCCTTAGGGGGGCCCTTAGGGTTTGGGGGGTGTTGTAAACATGTGGCCTGTAAAGCCCTTTGAGACTGGAACTGTGATCAAGGGGCTGTATAAATAACATTGACTTGACTTACAGGCAGACCATGACGGGCCATTCAAACAGTACAATTCAGATCAGACTTGTGAAGAAAGTTAAGAAAAACGGATTATTGATGAAAGAATGACATTCACATTAAATGAGATTGGTGAAAACCAAGATCTTAAAATGTATTCTTGACTTTATTCTTAACTCGAAGATAACGGTTGGCTCAAGTTGTCACATTTTCCAATTAAAACATTTGTTTTATCTGGTTGTAAGGCGTTGGTACTCTACTCATTAAAAATGTATATTATTATAATTATAAAATATTATTATTATAGGCTACTACACACTATACTATTTATTACTCGTGTATCACATAAGCACAAAAGAGAATTCTTAACAACACTTAAGAATGAAATAAAATAACTTAAACGAAAAGGAAAGGATCTTAGGGAAACATTGAGGACTTGCAGTCAAGACCACAATTGTAAGGATACTTTAGATCCTTTCGCGAATCTATCAATATAACAACTGTACCTAAAATAGGCCTATCCCACAACTTTTTTAAAGTATATATATATATATATATATATATATATATATTATGCAGACCTACAAATGTACATTTTACATTATTACATTTAAGAGTATAACGAAAGCCGCGTTACCTACGCCTTTCCGTCAGCAGCAGATCCTTCCGCAGTGGTGTCAGGCAGCAGGTGGAGGCTGGGTTAGACCTTATGGCTCTGGGTTAGACATTATAGGTGGAGGCTGGGTTATACATTAACCTTGACAGGTGCAAAAACGAAACCGATGTAAAGTACAACTTTGAGTTAACTGTCAAAGTGCTAATGTATAAAAAGGTACATGTTTCCTAACTGAATGTTTTCATGGGTTTTGCTGCATTATTTAAAAAAAAACATCACTTTATTGTGGGCTGCTGTATTCGTTTTATTTGTAAGGTCTACTTTGTGTGTTTCCTTTGTCTATTTCTTTGTAGATTGTCTTATATGTTGAGCACACTGCTGTCATAATATACCTCTTTTAACAGGTGGGATGTTTATCATGTTGGACAAACACTCATAACACTAATTATGGGTCTGCTCTTTCTATGTACACTTAAAACACACACACGTCAGGATTTCAAGGATAGTTTTTATCCACAGGCAGTGTGCCTACTGAACTGCTAGGAGTGCTGCCACTATCATAATGGACTTTATCATGCTGGACTTTCTGGATTACTATTGAACAATATAACATGTATATTACATAACATTATATTAATCATTACATAACATTATATTAATCATTTAGCAGACGCTTTTATCCAAAGCGACTTACAATACTGTGTTTCAACAAAGGTTTCATTCCTAACAAGTCCCCAAGAACTGAACCAGTGCTCAAGTAAAAGTACAGGTAAAAGTACAATTAGGTTAAAGTACAAAGTCGGACAACAATATAGAACAATAACTAACTAACAATCTGCTTAGACAAGTACACTAGTAAAAAGTGATACGAGGAAGTGCTAGGAGGAAGGATCCTGGTAGTGTTTCCTGAAGTGATGAGTTCTCAGCCTGCGGTGGAAGATGGGCAGTGACTCTGCAGTCCTGACCTCCATGGGGAGTTTGTTCCTCCACGTTGGGGCCTCAGGACGGAGAAGAGCCGTGACCTCGTAGATCGGCCACAAGGGCCCCTAAGCGAGGGGGAAAGCAGACGGCCCGAAGTAGCAGAGTGAAGTGGACGGGCAAGGATGTGGGGCTTGACCCCCCTACATCCTTCAATCACTTGTTATTTTTTTAAATTGTGCATAGTATTCTTATAGTATTGTGTTCTATAATTGTATGCTGCGGGAGGGAATGGGGAGTAAGCATTCCATTGTACTTGTACTTGAAACACACCTATTATACGATAAAGTTCAGGACCAGAAAAGGACAACAATTCACTTTGCACTCTTTATTCTTCAGTGTTTGTGTTTCCACAGATAATGCAGAAAAACAGCAGAAGTCCATTATTGATAAAATATTTAGTTGTAAAAATAAAACTGGTCTGTCCCGTTTGTTATAGAAAATAAGTCATTATTATGACTATTCATCACCTGTTCAAAGTTCATAAGATGCACCACAGTGTGCAGCAGTGTGAACTACCAGGTGTGTGTGTGTGTGTCACCTTGCTGTATTACATGTGGAAAGAAAATGATGATGCGTAAAGGACAAAATATGTAAACATTATTTGGGTTTTCATAACTAGCCGTCAGAAGAACGTGAACAATCAATTCAATCAGGTTTGTTTCCCTAAACCATCTGTGTTAAATGCCAAGATGAACTTGTGCCATCGTCATTCAAAACTACTAAACACTGAAATGCCGCAAAGACACTTTTAGTGGATAGTATGCAGCACCTGAAGGTTGTTCATTTTTAATTCAGGGAAAGACAGTGTTGAAATGGCCTGGTGATTTGACTCAGGGATGGACAGTGTTGACATGGCCTGGTGATTTGACTCAGGGATGGACAGTGTTGACATGGCCTGGTGATTTGACTCAGGGATGGACAGTGTTGACATGGCCTAGTGATTTGACTCAGGGATGGACAGTGTTGACATGGCCTGGTGATTTGACTCAGGGATGGACAGTGTTGACATGGCCTGGTGATTTGACTCAGGGATGGACAGTGTTGACATGGCCTGGTGATTTGACTCAGGGATGGACAGTGTTGACATGGCCTAGTGATTTGACTCAGGGATGGACAGTGTTGACATGGCCTGGTGATTTGACTCAGGGATGGACAGTGTTGACATGGCCTAGTGATTTGACTCAGGGATGGACAGTGTTGACATGGCCTGGTGATTTGACTCAGGGATGGACAGTGTTGACATGGCCTGGTGATTTGACTCAGGGATGGACAGTGTTGACATGGCCTGGTGATTTGACTCAGGGATGGACAGTGTTGACATGGCCTGGTGATTTGACTCAGGGATGGACAGTGTTGACATGGCCTGGTGATTTGACTCAGGGATGGACAGTGTTGACATGGCCTGGTGATTTGACTCAGGGATGGACAGTGTTCACATGGCCTGGTGATTTGACTCAGGGATGGACAGTGTTGACATGGCCTGGTGATTTGACTCAGGGATGGACAGTGTTGACATGGCCTGGTGATTTGACTCAGGGATGGAGCAGCGAAGAGGGGCCTCAATCCCCCACCTTTTGACCCCATGGGATGTGTTCAAATTGGAGCTACACAGTGAAAAAGTATGGATACAAATAGGGTTCCCATGTCCTTGAATGACAAGAGGATATTCAATTGTTCCATAGTGTCATTGGCCACTACTCCTTAGCCAGCTGGAGCGCCTCTAGCTCCTGCTTGTACCAATCAGGAGCGTCTGATTTGTGATCGTAACCGTAGGCCACCGTCAGCTCCTCGTCCTTCTGCACCGCGCTCAGAGTTCGGATGCACTTGATCTGCCCAAAGCGTGGGTGAACAAACCTGTGAAGCACAATGAAAGCAGCAATCAAGGATATTTCCCTGTCCAATAAACATTAACATTGTGTAGTGAAGGTTACAAGGTGTTATAAACAAGGAACAAGGTGTTATAAACAAGGTACAAGGCGTTATAAACAAGGAACAAGGTGTTATACACAAGGAACAAGGTGTTATACACAAGGTACAAGGTGTTATACACAAGGTACAAGGTGTTATACACAAGGAACAAGGTGTTATACACAAGGTACAAGGCGTTATAAACAAGGAACAAGGCGTTATAAACAAGGAACAAGGCGTTATAAACAAGGAACAAGGTGTTATAGACAAGGTACAAGGTGTTGTAAACAAAGAACAAGGCGTTATAAACAAGGAACAAGGTGTTATACACAAGGTACAAGGCGTTATAAACAAGGAACAAGGTGTTATAGACAAGGTACAAGGTGTTGTAAACAAGGTACAATGTGTTATAAACAAGGAACAAGGTGTTATACACAAGGTACAAGGCATTATAAACAAGGAACAAGGTGTTATAGACAAGGTACAAGGCATTATAAACAAGGTACAAGGCGTTATACACAAGGTACAAGGCGTTATAAACAAGGAACAAGGCGTTATAAACAAGGAACAAGGCGTTATAAACAAGGAACAAGGTGTTATAGACAAGGTACAAGGTGTTGTAAACAAGGTACAATGTGTTATAAACAAGGAACAAGGTGTTATAGACAAGGTACAAGGTGTTATACACAAGGTACAAGGTGTTATAAACAAGGTACAAGGCGTTATAAACAAGGAACAAGGCGTTATAAACAAGGAACAAGGTGTTCTAGACAAGGTACAAGGTGTTGTAAACAAGGTACAATGTGTTATAAACAAGGAACAAGGTGTTATAGACAAGGTACAAGGTGTTATACACAAGGTACAAGGCATTATAAACAAGGAACAAGGTGTTATACACAAGGTACAAGGTGTTATACACACGGTCAAATATGTTATAAACAAAGTACAACAAGGTGTTACGGTGGTGACCAAGGCTCTGTGGATGGTTCTATCGCTCAATGATGTTTCATGAGGAAGACCACAGCGGAGAAACATTACTGTACAACTGCAGCATTTCAAAGAGAAGGACAATTAATGTTTTATTTCTAGATTATGATATATTGATAGGATTGTTTTATCCACATAGTATTTTTTTAGTATTGTTTTAAAAATTCGTACTGCGAGAGGGAATGGGGAGTAAGCATTCCACTGTACTTGGACAAATGGCCAATAAAACATTTAGTATCTTCTTGATCTTGATATCGCTTTGGATAAAAGCGTCTGCTAAATGACTAAGGATATTACTATGTATTACATTACAGTCATTTTTTTATTAAACACTACATATATTTCTTTATCACTTTGATTAGACGATTGTAGGTAGGAGGCTGGTGATGATAAAGTGATCAATATGACCCTCTACTCACGGGTCGTATTTGGAGTTTGGTGTGAAGGAGTGATTGGCCTTGTGACCGAGGGATGCACAGTAGCGCTCTGTCCGGTCGTACGGCCGGGGAACATCAATCACCGTGTCCTCGTCCAATGAGATGGTGTTTCCGTTCTGCGCCCAATCCCTGTCGTCCACCTGGGGTTGAGGAAACTCAAACTAAGTTCTCTCAGGCCTCTCTCACTCTCATTAGGAACAAACACTACAAACATCCACCCACCACGACCAAAACAAAGGCAGCAACAACGCTATAACACATTAACCAGTTGGTGACTGGTTCAATGAGCGTTATACATTAACCAGTTTGTGACTGGTTCAATGAGTGTTATACATTAACCAGTTGGTGACTGGTTAAAAGAGTGTAATTCATTAACCAGTTGGTGACTGGTTCAATGAGTGTAATACATTAACCAGTTGGTGACTGGTTCAATGAGCGTTATACATTAACCAGTTGGTGACTGGTTCAAAGAGTGTAATTCATTAACCAGTTGGTGACTGGTTCAAAGAGTGTAATTCATTAACCAGTTGGTGACTGGTTCAATGAGTGTAATTCATTAACCAGTTGGTGACTGGTTCAATGAGTGTAATACATTAACCAGTTGGTGACTGGTTCAATGAGTGTAATTCATTAACCAGTTGGTGACTGGTTCAATGAGTGTAATACATTAACCAGTTGGTGACTGGTTCAATGAGTGTAATTCATTAACCAGTTGGTGACTGGTTCAATGAGTGTAATACATTAACCAGTTGGTGACTGGTTCAATGAGTGTAATACATTAACCAGTTGGTGACTGCTTCAATGAGGGCCAGACGGCCCATCCCAGACAACCAAAAGCAGGAGCATCTTATTCAGCTGAGGCGGTGCCGTCTCGGAGGTTAAAGGTCAATGTTTCGCTTTCACATGGAGCCGCAAACGAAACTGATTGCAGACAGACACACAGATAGACAGACCTTGAGGAAGACCACAGACACACAGATAGACAGACCTTGAGGAAGACCACAGACACACATACAGACCTTGAGGAAGACCACAGACAGACACACAGACACAAAGACAGACCTCGAGGAAGACCACAGACGCACAGACATACTCTCTACCTCGGAGTGTGTAATGCGTACTCCATTGTAAAAGGCCATCACTGTGTCTGACTCGGCGTCCATCTTGGCAAACAGCCCCTGTCCTGCTCCTTTGATGAGAGAGTCTGCCACAAACACCCTGATGAACCCCGTTACAACTACAACACCCAAAATGCATTTGGTTTGATGCTTGACAATATAAAGATAAGGCATCTTATCGTGAATAGGTGGTGTCTTTAGGCTTTGACTGTTAAATAGAGGAGGAACTCTCGTTCACATCTCAAAGCCCTGCACACCCAAGTACATTGCTATTGCATTTATTTTAAGCCATAATTTTATCTTCAAAGATAATTATAGAAATGTAAGTGTACATGTATGTATTTATACATAGATGTGATATTATCAAAACAGTTGTTGTCCTACCTTTGGCTTTCATAAGGGTCTGGAAGCAGAAGATGCGTGGCAATACAGGAGGAGGTAGATTTGTCGTACGAGTAAACTGGACCTGAAATTAGAAAATAAAAACATATTGCTGATGATTAGTTTGTCTAGTTTGTGTTTATTTCACAATAATAGCATTGGGCATTTCAAGCTGGTAGTCTCCTTGCATGGCTGACTCCGCCATCGGTGTATGAATGGGTGAGTGTGAGGCTTGACTTGTAAAGCGCTTTGAGTGGCCGCACTGGTTATGAAGTGCTATATAAATGCAGTTAATTTACCAAACCTTCATAATTATCATAAAAATATAGTAGGCATTTAGAATAAAACGTAGTCACTGAATAATACACTTAAAAAATGCTCAAATATAAGTCAATAATACCGTTCATGCTCCTACATCACAACGATGACACGGGTCAGCACTCAAATCAATGACAGAATGGAAAACGCTCCGTGAAAATAGGTTGTATATGAAGACTTACAGAACCTTTTTTACAACTACAGACGTTCTCATAAAGAGGAGTCCACTAGTGTTGGAGTAATGTGTTATAATAGTCAACAGTGTTTGGTTCTTTTAAACGGCGTAGTGTGTGGTCACGTACTATCTGTGGCCACGTCAAAGCGTGTCCCCCCCGTCTCTGCGGAGACCATGCTGGCTAGCCGAGCACCGATCACTTCACCCTCCACAAAGCCGCCATAGAGCGCTGTTTGGCTGTTGGGATAGATGTAGGCTATGGACTGTCCAGTCATCTCTCCATCGACGTTGAGCTCTCCGAACAGGCAGCCACCGTCCTGCAGGAAGGAAAGATGAAGTCTGTGCGTTCACATACAATGCAGATTACTGGATGAGTGGCTGTAACAACCTTTACCGTTCAAACCTTAAGTGCAATGGAAAGTTCCTGCTTGCATAATGATTTGAGTTATTCATATAATATTACTTTGGAAAGATATAATTATTGGATTTTAATGTACTATAGTGAAAACCCCTTTCATGCCACACCAATGTCAACTAGTTTGCTCATTCGTGTATATGAATCATAAGGTAATGGTAATGGATGCTTTTATATAGTGTTTTTATCCAAAGTGCTTTAGAAGTCATGCCTCACATTCACCCATTCATCCAACAGACAGCGGAGTCAGCCATGCAAGGAGACAGCCAGCACGTCAGAAGCAGTTAGGGTTAGGGTGTCTTGCTCAAGGACACCTCGACAGTTTTTGCTAGGAGGATCAAACCAGCAACCTTCTGGTTGTGAGGCGACCATTCAACCTCCTGAGCTATACGGTCGCCCAAGGCAGTTGGTTTGTGTTTAAGAGTCATTCATAACAAGAGGATCTACTATGTTTTAACAAATAAAGAAATTATCAAATATGCACCAAAAAAAACTGCCTATAAAAAGGTCCCAGAAACCCCTGTGACAACAAACTCACGGGGTAGTATAGCCAGCATGTTCCCCAGCGGCAGTCGTCCCTGTACTGGCCTCTGAACAGCAGCCGCCCGTCTCCGTCCAGCTCCTGGGCAGGACCATTGAGCTCGCCCCCCAGGTAGGTCCCATGCAGCACGGTCCCGTCTTCGGAGGTGTAGATGCCGGGCCCCTGGAGGGCGTCGTCTACATAGAAGCCTTCCAGGGTACTGGAGGAGGAGGCACATGATCATGGGAAATCTTGTTCTTATTATAAGAAGGCTAATTATGTGTAAAACACGTAAAAACACTCCAAAAACCCTTGAAAATGTCAAACGCACCAATCTTGAATCCTTGAGTTGCCTGTGTTGTTTTTCATTCATTTGTAAGCATGTTGCATTTAGTTTGATCATGTTATCTAAGAAATTATGACTAACGTCTTATGTAACACATTCCATAGGCAACAAGATTCTAGATTCAAGATGTTTAATTGCCATTTGCAACAAGTACATTGGAGTGCTTACTCCCCATTCCCTCCCGCTGCATGAATTTCCTACAACAATACTATACAATACTATATGATACTAAACAATGCTATACTGTTAACAACACTATATACTACCTATTACATGCTATACTATATACAACCCTATATACACTATACTATGTACTATACTTATACTACAACACTTTAACAATACTGTACGCAATAAAACAAATATATATACTGACTGATGATATATACATATGGTGAAATGTAAAAATTGATAATAAATAAGATATGTATGAACTTTATGGTTGACCATGGCACCTTCCATCAAAGAAGAAGAACTTGCCCTTCCCGTTCTTCTCTCCGTGGATAAAGTGTCCCTCGAAGCGATCACTGGACGAGTAGAGTACGGAGCAGCCCCCGTGAGGCTGGCCGTCCTCGTCCCGGGGACCTACACACCGAAACATGTAAAAGTTTATAATATTTACACACACACTCTACAGTATATGTATATACCTGCTGTATATACAATAATATATATTTATTTTTTGATACCCCTGCTCACTACCCCTGCTCACCTTTTTATACTTTATATATATATATATATATACCCCAATAATTCTTCACATATCTCATACCTACTCTATAAGTAAGTTTTTAGTAGACTGTTTTTACATATTATTCAACAACTGTACATGATATATCACCATGCACTTTACTGCAACATTTGCACTCTGGTTAGATGCCTGGTTAAATAGTTTTCGCTGTACTGTACTTCTGCTGTTCACTGACAATACATCTAATCTAATCTAATATACTGTATATAATGTGTACACTCTATATAATATGTACACACAGTAAAGAATATGTAAATACACGTACAAACACATGTACTGTACTTGTGCTGTACACTGACAATACATTTGATCATCTAATCTTATCTAATCTAATATACTGTATATAATATGTGCACACTATATATAATATGTACACACTATATATAATATGTACACACTGTTTATATATGTATACCCTGACATCAACGTCCACATCGTAGAAAACTCATCGTGTCGAACGCGTCTGTTGTTTTGTAAACGTTGTAAATGAGTCAACAAGTAAATAAGTAAACTTAGTAATTAAGTAAAGTAATAAACTTAATAACTTGATCAACGTAATAAGCTGTTTAAACTTAGGTCTGATATGTACCCTTTAGTCTGAAGCTAGCATCACAGAGCTAGTTGCCTCTATTTTGTTGGTATATATATATATATATATATATATAATCAATATATAGTACACGAAGTGAACAAGTATAAAGAAGACTTTAACCGCTTAACTTCGGTGTGAATGAATGAAGAGTATTGGCCGTATTGACTGTATTAAGCCTAAGGCTGCTCCCTCTCTAGCGTTCAGCGGTGCTCTGCTGGATCCTTGGCCGCTCGTCTCGCCTGTCTTACGGGTTCCTCTGAAATCAAGACCGCGGCGCCACCGAGCCGAGCGGGCCGTACTGCTAATATCAATATAATACTAATATAATGAACAGTAATATGTCTACTTTAGGAGCGCCGCGGCGATGCTGTCCTCTGAATGGCGGTAGCTCGGTTATAGTAGATTTAAAGACAAACCTTCCACGGTCTCCTCCAGGCTGTCGTCGTCGCTGTCCGTCATCATCGTGTCGCCGGTTCAGTAGAGTCGAGCAGCCGCTCAGTTGGGGTTCCTTACCCTTGGAACTGGTCCAGGACCTCTTCAACCCTCACGGTCCCCTCACTGTTTCACCCTCACTGCTTCACTCTCAGTCCCCTCACTGTCCCTCACTGTGCTTCACCCTCACTGCTTCACTCTCAGTCCCCTCACTGTTTCACCCTCACTGCTTCACTCTCAGTCCCCCCACTGTTTCACCCTCACTGTCCCCTAACTGCTTCACCCTCACTGTCCCATCACTGTTTCACCCTCACTGTCCCCTAACTGCTTCACTCTCACTGTCCCATCACTGCTTCACCCTCACTGCTTCACCCTCACTGTCCCCTAACTGCTTCACCCTCACTGTCCCCTCACTGCTTCACCCACACTGTCCCTCACTGCTTCACCCACACTGTCCCTCACTGCTTCACCCTCACTGTCCCCTCATTGCTTCACCCTCACTGTCCTCTCCCTGTGCCCCCACTGCTTCACCCCCACTGTCTCTTCACTGCTTCACCCTCACTGTCCCTCACTACTTCGCCCTCACTGTCTTCTCACTTTCCCTCACTGTCCCCTAACTGCTTCACCCTCACTGTCCCTCACTGCTTCACCCTCACTACTTCACCCTCACTGTCTTCTCACTTTCCCTCACTGCTTCACCCTCACTGTCCCCTAACTGCTTCACCCTCACTGTCCCTCACTGCTTCACCCTCACTACTTCACCCTCACTGTCCCTCACTGTCCCCTAACTGCTTCACCCTCACTGTCCCTCACTGCTTCACCCTCACTGTCCCTCACTGCTTTACCTTCACTGTCCCCTCACTGCTTCACTCTCAGTCCCCCCACTGTTTCACCCTCACTGTCCCCTAACTGCTTCACCCTCACTGTCCCATCACTGTTTCACCCTCACTGTCCCCTAACTGCTTCACTCTCACTGTCCCATCACTGCTTCACCCTCACTGTCCCCTCACTGCTTCACCCTCACTGTCCCCTAACTGCTTCACCCTCACTGTCCCCTCACTGCTTCACCCACACTGTCCCTCACTGCTTCACCCACACTGTCCCTCACTGCTTCACCCTCACTGTCCCCTCATTGCTTCACCCTCACTGTCCTCTCCCTGTGCCCCCACTGCTTCACCCCCACTGTCTCTTCACTGCTTCACCCTCACTGTCCCTCACTACTTCGCCCTCACTGTCTTCTCACTTTCCCTCACTGTCCCCTAACTGCTTCACCCTCACTGTCCCTCACTGCTTCACCCTCACTACTTCACCCTCACTGTCTTCTCACTTTCCCTCACTGCTTCACCCTCACTGTCCCCTAACTGCTTCACCCTCACTGTCCCTCACTGCTTCACCCTCACTACTTCACCCTCACTGTCCCTCACTGCTTCACCCTCACTGTCCCCTAACTGCTTCACCCTCACTGTCCCTCACTGCTTCACCCTCACTACTTCACCCTCACTGTCCCTCACTGTCCCCTAACTGCTTCACCCTCACTGTCCCTCACTGCTTTACCTTCACTGTCCCCTCACTGCTTCACCCTCACTGTCCCTCACTGCTTTACCTTCACCTTCACAGGTACTTGACCCAGGCTGTATTCTTTACTACAAATTGAATGTCACACGTTTGGATAATCTCACTTTGATATAGGAACAAACATGTCCTCCAAACAACAAGTTACGTTAACTTAATACAATTGACTTGATGCTTCATCGTACAGTCGCTCCTATATCGCCACAGCACCAAGTGGGCGTGTCCACTCGGCCGCTCTTATCCACGTGGTGGGCGTGGTCCCGCCACGTGGATAAGAGCCGTCTGAGAACAACACCTCGAGGAACAAGCCACGCCACACTTCTTATGTTCCAATCAAGATTTAAACGCTGTTAACTAAATGTGTTGACCATGATAAAGCTGTCTCAGGGACATCTGTGAACATCACTTCACCCGCTTGGTCACCATTCATCATTCAAGTGGTGTGTTTATGGCGCACTCAGGAGGCAGTGAACACTAGCTTTTATTAGATGATTGTATTTGCACTCTTGAACTTCGCGCTCAATTGAATGATCAAATGTTGCAACCAAAATAGGTGTTTGTATATATGTATATTACGAATTGATGACATTGAGGTAGCACTGTTATCATGAACTGTTATCATATCATCGTCTTCCACCGTTGTAAACAAATTGTTATTTGATTTATTTTAGCTTAATATACTATACATACAACAACATAATACAACATTGTATTTCCAATGCTTTTAGCCGAACCGTGTGCAATTTACAATGTGTAAATATATATATATACTTCATGTCAAAGTCATACTCTAATTAAATACAATTTATCGTTTTGCCAGGCACAGTAGATCATGGATCACTGTGATCACTTCCCACCAGGGGTCGTAGTTGGATGGATTTTCGACTCTATTTCCTTTTTTTCATTGGTCGTTGAATGAATATCTAGATAGACGGAAGAGGAAGGTTAGCATTAAACAAAGCAAGACATACTGTTTAAAACAACCCCGAATAACATACCTCACTCAGCAGTATCCATACATCAGAGTCGGCCTGCACCTTGAGGCGCAGCGCAGAAATAGGCTGCATGGCGACATCAATACTGCCCTCCGCTACCCCGTTCTGAAAATCACCTACACACACACACACACACACACACACACACACACACACACACACACACACACACACACACACAGTATTTCAGCCATCACTTGTAAGATGACGCCGTTCAGAAGTCATTGATACTACATTGTATTGGTCTTGTGAGTTTGCCTCAACCTCTTCCCAGGTGTTCATCTTGAGTACACCTTGATAGACAAGGTGTACTCAAGATGAACACCTGGGATGAGGTTGAGCTTGTATGTTCAAACAGGCTCTTCACACACCTTATAGCCAAATATACCTGTATGCTACGCAAGGCAGTTTGAATAGCCTATAGGATATGTTTTGTTTGGTGTGTGTCTTCCCGAATCTCCATCCCAATGTCCTCCAGAGCTTAAAGCTGAAAGGTTACACAACCCTAAATGTAAATATCAGCCTCTTGCCGTTGACAGTGATGCGGCGGGAGCTAGAATGCTAGGTCAACAGATCAGCTGATGAATGATGGATGATTAGTCCTCCTTTGGATGCTCTGACTTCATCACGGATGTCTTATGCTGAGGCTGCCTATAGATCTCCATGTCTCTCTTCATGGCTAAACGGATGCCAGAATGGGACAGATGTTCCGCTATGTGTGTGTGTGTGTGTGTGTGTGTGTGTGTGTGTGTTTGTGTGTGTGTGTGTGTGTCTGTGTGTCTGTGTGTGTGTGTGTTTGAGTGTGTGCGTGGGTGTATGTGTATGTGTGTGTGTGTGTGTGTGTGTGTTTGAGTGTGTGCGTGGGTGTATGTGTATGTGTGTGTGTGTGTGTGTGTGTGTGTGTGTGTGTGTGTGTGTATGCGCCTGTGTGTGTGAGTTCCATTACCGATAACAATGAATCCATTTTGTGGTCCTACAGATTGAGGTGGGGTTGCGAGTCCACTGTTGTTCACTGACGCCTGCACACATTGCAACAAAAAACAATCTATTGAACCAAGCTAGAAGAATGGGTTGGCTGTCTTAACCTCCTTATGTCATCGATGGGTGTTTTTACTGAATATTAACTACGTTCAAAGTAAATATGTGGTTTTCAAAATTCTATAGCATTCCAATGAAGTAAGTAGTTGTAGTAGTAGTAGTAGTAATTGTAGTAGTAGTAAGTAGTTCTAGATGAAGAACATCAAATATACATATATATAAATATATATGTTTATATAAATATATATATAAAAAATGACTTAATATGAATACATTGTCTAGCCCTGAGATCATATCCAACGGGTGGTGTTGGCTGAATAAGTAGTCTAATAAGTCAATAATTACATAACACTTACCCGTGTTTATTTTAGCGTCATAGATCATTGTTAAACATTAATTACTTGTAATGGTTTATTGTAATACCTTTTTAGCAAACCTCCTGGGCTACTGTAGTTTGCAGCAAGAATAGAAAAGTTGCACATTATTTGAGCTTCTCTGGCATGTGAAGAACAGAACATACAATGTGTGTTCTCCAATAAGAAAATATAGACTGAATCATTAAAACTGTGGTCATCAGAACTGCCAACAATTAAGTTGTGGCGTTTCACATTTTTGGAATGGAATTGCAAGTGTAATGTAGCGAGTTAAACACGCACCTACAACTGCAAGTACACAAGCTTAGAATGCGCCGTGTTGTCAAGCTCAATGCGGTAAGGGAACACCAGCGTTTGGCGGCTAATACACAAAATACGCTCAAACTAAAAAAATACGCTTATGGAGTGAAACTGGTGGTCTCAAGCCGCCCTATAGAACTCTGCCTGCACTCCACGTGGGTGGCTTCGATGGGCTCCTCCGACCCACGGGTAGAGCCTGAACCAGCCCGTTTTATTGGAGAGTTGGCAAGATGTTACAGTCAGACAAGTGTTCACTGCCATTTGGCACAGTTTTGCCATCTGCTCGGGCTTGTAATGTCTTGCCAAATCTCCGATAAACCGGTTTCAACAACAATGTGAGGGAATCACAGGAGCCCGGTAAAAGGCAGGGTCACCTGCTACAGTGACACGGAGGCACAAGCCCCAAACACACTTTTACCACTTAGCCCTAGCCCTTCAAATAGAGGTTTTTCAGAGGCACACTTCAAACTGAGTGTTATGAGAAGTCTCCCTGAATGCCTTGCCATCAGCAATATGCTGGCAACGCTACACAAACTACAAAAGATAACCAAAAAGGTGGTATTTTCGTCCTTAATTAAGATTGAAACATCATGATAACCATCATTTCACCTTTGTTTAATGTTGTTTAATGTGTTATAGACCTTTTTCTTTTTCTAACAACACTAGCAAGCATTCTTTCTAGCATGGCTAGTATGCTAGGTTGACCAGATTGTCAATAAGCATACTGGCGCACTTGGACTTACCAGTACTACCATGTCATACCACTAATATAACAAGTATAATATTATGATTATTATTTTAATTGTGGTAAAATTCCATTTAACACATGTACATGTCATCCATCAGTCACTTTATTGTTATTTTTATTGTTATTTTTATTGTGTACAGTATTAGAAAAGTCATACTGCGGGAGGGAATGGGGAGTAAACATTCCATTGTACTTGTTGCATATGGCAAATTGAAATCTTGAATTCTGGGTAATTTGATGTGAATGTTTTGAAGTGAATGATAAAAAGCTAGTGGCATTCAGAAACGAGTTGAAAAGATCAAATAAGAACTGGAATTGGCCTGAGCACACCCATTGACATTCCTCCTAAATATCTTCAATAGCACATGGCAGTAATTTAGAATTTCAGGTGATTATTAAAAATTGAACCTACATCTCACTGTGAATCGAATCTTGGCTACTCCCCTCACAGTATGAACCAGAAGACAAGCTAATGCCAAACACCCAACACAATTCTGTCTGTACATGGAGGCCTTTGGACACATTCAGAAATGTAATCACATGTAATGCGCTGGCAGAACCGGAACATCCAGTCTGCAATCCAGTCTGCAAATTAATGGGTGGATACATATATTACACATACAAACATATATCATTTATGTTTTAATTATGTAATTGCCTAGCGTTGGCGTGGTACAAGTACAACGTTGTGCTGTGGTTATGTCATGCTGAAAGCTAAGGAGCTTTCACACAGTGATTTAGTGTCCTAATGGCTAGCGTTACCTGTAGCCCTACCCACTTGCCTGTGTCAGGTGACGAACAAACACAAACAACACCAGCCCCACGGCAGGTGGTCCATTGGTGATAGCCAATAGCTTGTTTGTGGTGTGTCTGGTGGCTGTTTCCAGGTTGCCCTACAAGTGTCCACGCTTGAGGCTGAAACCAATACCTGCGTTGTGTGTCACATGATGCACACACACACGCGCTCACGCACGTACGCACACACACACACAAACACACATGAGCGCACACATGAGCGCACACACACACACACACACACACACACACACACACACACACACACACACACACACACACACACACACACACACACACACACACACACACACACACACACACACACACACACACACACACACACACACACACACACACACACACACACAGATGACTTACATTGCTAGGCAGCACTTCCACTGTGGTGTTGTGGAATGTATCCAGTAGAGACCTAGAACTGCCACTGCGGAACAGGTATCTAGAATGGAAATACAACACATTGGAAAACAAACGATTTTTCAGATGTCATCTTGGTCAATGAATTGTACGAATGATGATAATGGTAAATGATCAAATAAATGTGTATGTTCAAATGTACATATATTTGATAGGCCCTACCAAATAGAAGTTTGCTTGAGGGTGTGTTACATTTAGATCGTGTTAGAGGCGTTCTTGGTGCTTGGCTCTGATTTCATTGTTTGTTACCACCTGACCCACAACACACCGTTACACAAACACAACTTGAGACGACTGTTTCTAGTAATCATGTCGAGATCTTTAAAAAAAAACCTTTACGGTTTCGTAAATGTGTGTTTGAATTTCCTCTCGTTTACTATAGTGTGCAGATGGATTAATGTGGTTGGTTGACTCTAGCCACACCTCTAAAACAAACACCCTCTGCTATTCAATGGCAATAGTGCACATGTTTGTCAAGCGGGGTTTGCAGGCTGGTTCTGACCGTTTGATGTGGGTGGGCAAGAGGAACTGGAAGGTGATGTGGTCCCCGCGGACGGGCGTGAGCGCCCAGAAGAAGTCCTGGCCGTGGTAGGCCCTATCCAGGGAGTGCTGCTGGTGGTGGACCAGGCTGGTGGACACCTCTGCTGGGGGGTTACTGTGGGCACTGTACAGCTTACCAAAGTCCCTATCCTGAGATGATGGAGGGAGGAAGGGGGGAGGGGGGGGGGAGATGGTATACACACACCGATCACGTCATAGTTCATTGTGGCAAAGATTAGTCATTTTTTACTTTGTGAGGGAGAACCAGGCGACCCCACCTTGAGCAACTGTACTTTTCCAGATAGAGAGGACTGCAGGCCCACGTGTTGAAAGAGAGACGGCTTGTGTCTGTGCTTGATTAAGGATTTCTGTGTGTTGCAATCGTTCTGAATAAAGGGAACACATCCACATCAACATGACAATCGGTTAGTTGGAATATGTACTTTGAAAATAGTCATCGTCTTGGATGGAGTATATACCCAACCCCACCCAAGTTTTCAAATTCAAGATTCAAGTTTCAAGATTCAAGAATTTGATTTGCCAAAAGAACAATGGAATGCTTACTCCCCATTCCTTCCTACAGTATACCATTTTATAACACAATACTATAAAGTGTTATATTGTGCAAAAAGGCATTTAAAAGCATTTTAAAGTGCCAGTAGTGCAGCAGCATCATGATTATTTCATGACTATAACAGTTCATACTATTCATTGTTGTTTGTCATCAATGTCATTAAGCACACTTTTATCCAAGGGTTATTGAACTAGTATTAGTTGATATACGTGTATTTAAGGAGCAGGTTGGTTTAAGCATTTTGCTGAAGCATCTCTACTGGTGGACACTATGGACACTGGGGTTCTAACCACTAACTAAAGGCCCCCATAAACATCATTAAATGGACTGTCCGCCCAGATGCATGATGGGTAGATACACCTACCAGTTGGTACAGTCCACTCGTAGCCTGGTAGAGTAATCTGGCCATCATACATCTGGGTGGACACTCCCACTTTGTGATTGTCACACAATGTCAATGAAAATTGTTGTCTTATTACAGCTTGTAATGTCGAATCATACTCAAACCTGGGGTTACAATAGAGCACACACAAATACCCTCTCCTTCATCAACTCTACAACACAATCAATTCTACACCGGCACCATCGAGAGTGTTCTTACAGGGTGTATCACCGCCTGGTACGGGAACTGCACCGCACTCGAGCGCAGAGCGCTTCAAAGCGTGGCCACCGCTGGTGCGTGTCCAACCAGCGGTGCGTGCCCACCCCAGCCACGAACTGTACTCACTTTTACCGTCAGGCAGGCGATACCGCAGTATCAAGTGTTGCACAAATAAATCAGAGATAGCTTCCACAGTCAAGTGCTGAACAAGGGTGTATAGCATATAACAATGTATATTTTATTACATTGATTTATATATATATATATTGCTCTTTTTCTGTGCTAATATGCATTTTATATATGCACTTTTGTATTTTTATATATTTATCTTTATACAGTTTGTACTTTTTACTTATTTTTTATTCTATTATTTTTATTTGTATAACTGTCTGTCGTCGGGTATTGCACATAAGATGTTCACCCATTGCTTATACTTGTATAACTTGATGTGACAATAAACTTGACTTGACTTGACTTGAACTGAATGTCTTATGACATTTGAATAACTCAACATAAAACATTTTGCCGAAGGTAAGAAAAGGCATTATAAGGCATTGTAATTGGCCTTCATTATAATAAGTCAATAATTGTTATCAGCATTATATTAAGTCATAATAATAGGCTTTCATTATAATATGTATATTACTTATTATCAACATTATAAGTCATTGTAATAGGCCTTCATTGTAATAAGTCAATGACTTATTATCAGCATTATAAGTCATTGTATTAGGCCTTCATAGGACGGCATATGGTTACAAGCCTCACCTGGCCCCAGTCAGACTGATTAGAGTCTGGTTGAAGCAGCCTCACCTGGCCCCAGTCAGACTGATTAGAGTCTGGTTGAAGCAGCCTCACCTGGCCCCAGTCAGACTGATTAGAGTCTGGTTGAAGCAGCCTCACCTGGCCCCAGTCAGACTGATTAGAGTCTGGTTGAAGCAGCCTCACCTGGCCCCAGTCAGACTGATTAGAGTCTGGTTTAAGCAGCCTCACCTGGCCCCAGTCAGACTGATTAGAGTCTGGTTGAAGCAGCCTCACCTGGCCCCAGTCAGAATGATAAGTAGTACAAAAAGTTGCTTACCGCATCTTTCTCCGGATTGCAGACCTTTACCCACAGGATGTGCTCTAACAGCCAATCAATGGGCTTGTCTTTATGAAACATCAGAAAGAACTGGGCTATCATGGGGAGATCATAGCTGTGGAACATCTTGCCTAGAACACATGAGCACATAGGAGACATACACATGTGTGCACATAGAGATTGAATAAGCAATTAAAAGCAACCTGTTTGCACGCACGCACACACACACGCACACACACACACCTATGAACCCAAGCTGGGAAAATTCCAAGAACAGCCATTGATGAGATCTCTGGTGACGGGCATAACGTTTCATGGTTTCATAGTAGTCTGCTGTCGCCACAATGTCGTCTTCCAGCTGAAACAGAGAGCAGACACATGGAGCACCGCAGGTCTAACAACCACAGGCAAGGTGTGTACCGACTTCCACTTCAAACACCAGACAGCGTGTGATGCTGCTGATCAGGGGAGTGACGTCCTCCACTTTATCCTTTATCTGAGAGATATCTGCATGACTACACAATTCCTTCAAGTAATCAGACAGCTTGTGTTTTGAATGAATGGGATGCATTCCATTTGCAGATATAAGACTGTGTGTGTGTGTGTGTGTGTATGTGTGTGTGTGTGTGTGTGTGTGTGTGTGTGTGTGTGTGTGTGTGTGTGTGTGTGTGTGCGTGTGTGCATGTGTGTATGTGTGTGTGTGCGCGGGTGTGTGTGTGTGTGTGTGTGTGTGTGTGTGTGTGTGTGTGTGTGTGCGTGCGTGGGTGTGTGTGGGTGTGGGTGTGGGTGTGGGTGTGTGGGTGTATGTGCGTGTGTGCGTGCGTGTGTGGACAACAAGAGCCTGACCTGAACATAATATGTTCCTTTATCCTGAGCATACAGCATGAGGAAGGTGTAGTCCAAAGTCTGCTTGGTTCTCCATCTATCAACAGACAACAGGCATTGGAGTACCTCGTCGGTTGGCAATTCAACATGCATTTATCCTCAAGTAGAATTAGGATTCTTATTATTTCGTAAGTTAGTTACGAGCAGTGTCTGAATGAATCTCTCCATCATTTGAACACTGGTTACGGAAGTGTTTTGCAGTTTGTAGCTAGCTTTTGCCCACAAGCTTCTTGACATCCCATTATGTCGCTTGTCAGATGCAAATTGTGTGTGTCTGTTTCAAGGCATGTTGGCCTACAAGCGCACTCTCTCTCTCTCTCTCTCTCTTTTGTACGCCCATCTCAGCGGGGGATGGGTTTTTACGGTGGGGGGATTTCACAATGACAGATGACATTCTCCAGAATTTCCGGCCAAATTCGGCATTGTGTGTCTATGTGAGCGCTTGACACGTGGCCACCCGTACCCAACGAGGGAATCCTCCGTACCTGACCCTGTCCTTGGAGTCCCCGAGGGTTTCTGGGAGGCTGGTGAAGTCAGGGTAGTAGAGCTGAGGTGGGGACACCACCTCCAGGAGCCCCGAGCGGGCTGATTCGGGAAAACTGCAAGAAGGAAAACACCAAGATGAGGTGAAGAGGTGAGGTGAAACTGGTGCTCTCTCTCTCTCTCTCTCTCTCTCTCTCTCTCTCTCTCTCTCTCTCTCTCTCTCTCTCTCTCTCTCAGAGCACCTCGGGGCCGGTGTGTCCATTACACTTAGAGCAGCACAATGCACTTTTACAAACGAAACTCCACAACAATTGCACCACCACCACCACCAAATTAAACCGTCAACATTTTAACAGTAAAGTGTAAGCGCTTGTACATACTGAGGTGTCGTAGGGGTGATCTCGAATCTTCGGCGATTCAAATCTTTGATAGAGACATTAAGGCTTTAAGGCATTAATGTCGTTTTTAACAGTCAAATGGTTGTGTCGGGAGAATTGTGCTTATCTTATATAAGCCTAATATAGGTTACTATGAGAGGCTTAGTAGTATAGTAGCCTATGTTTTCTGCCAAATTCAATGCAGATGCTGACATCAACGGGCACATTGTTAGACGTCATATTGTTAAAGATGTTACATTTGTATTGTGGTTTACAAATCACTTTACACAGCCTACTCTACGCAGTAAGAACAAAATGGTGGTCAGGTTTCCTTTTCCAGGTACTGGTAAAGTCTGATATCTCAGAAGGAGGCCAAACCAATATTCCATGTTAAAGGATAACTTTGGGAATTTTCAACCTGGACCCTATTCTAGAATTTAATGCAGACGACATTCTTTTAAATAACGTCCCTTTAAAGTGCTTGTTTTTTGCCAGCTACAGTCCAGCACAACACACTGTTGCCGGCACGACCATCTGCTATGTGTGAAATAATGTGAGAATTGCTCATCACACATCCTAGCAATATTGAGTTTATGTGGGGGTCAGGGTATCATGTTTGGGGTCAGGGTAGCATGTTGGGGTCATGGGTCATGGGGTCATGGGGTCATGCCTCAGAGAAAGAGAACCACCCACCTCTTGCTGATGTTGTCCGCCACACTGTGCACATACACCAGGTCTGTCTGAGACACAACACACAGCCAGAGATGGTGGGGATTTGCATACAAATTTGCACAGAAGCTTTTTGAGTGTGTGTGTGTGTGTGTGTGTGTGTGTGTGTGTGTGTGTGTGTGTGTGTGTGTGTGTGTGTGTGTGTGTGTGTGTGTGTGTGTGTGTGTGTGTGTGTGTGTGTGTGTGTGTGTGTGCATTTTACTTCAGCAACAAAGATGACAATGAGCAGGTCTTGGCACTGCATGGGGCTCAGGCTGTGTAATAAGGAGCCCACTGTGTTGACCAGGTAGCTCTGCTTTTCACGCCTGACTGTTGGCACACCTAGCACCAAGGAAACTGATACACACACACACACACACACACACACACACACACACACACACACACACATCCACATCATCTTCAGAGGGGGAGGCAGGCCTTGTTGACGAGGCTGGAGGCCATGGGGAAGAAGCTGTGTTTGTGGTGTACAGTTCTTGACCTGATGGCCCGCAGCCTCCTGCCGGAGGGGAGCCATACTCCATACTCTTCCTGGCCCCCTTCAGGGCTCTGGAGTCATGCAGGTCTGGAGGGAAGGCAGGTTGCAGCCGATGACACGCCGCAGGTTGGACTTGTCTTTTGCAGTGGCAGCGGGAAACCAGGTGGTGATGGAGAAGGTGAGGATGGACTCAATGATGGAGGTGTAGAAGAGAACCATCATGGACTGAGGCATGTTGAATTACTTCAGCTGCCGCAGGAAGAACAGCCTCTGCTGGGCCTTCTTGGTCAGGGAGCTGATGTTCAGCTCCCACTTGAGGTCCCGGGAGATGATGGTGCCCAGGAAGCGGAAGGAGTCCACGGTGTGAACCGGGGAGTTGTGTAGGGTGATGGGGGGAAGGGGGCTGGGCTCTTTCTGAAGTCTATAACCATCTCCACTGTTTTTAGAGCGTTTAGCTCCAGGTTGTTACAACCGCACCAGGTCAGCAGTCGATTTATACTATTCATACCTAGTAGACTGTCTTAACATCTTATTTAACCACTGTCAATTATATATAACCATGCACTTTACTGAAACATTTGCACTCTGGTTATGTGCCAAATGATTTTGGCTGTACTGTACTTGTGCTGAAGAGTGGCAAACAAGGGTGACCAGAGGGTGTGTGCCAATTACAGGGGTATCACATTACTCAGCCTCCCTGGGAAAGTACTCCAAGGTGCTGGAAAGGAGGGTTCGGCCGATAGTCGAACCTCAGATTGAAGAGGAACAATGCGGATTCCACCCTGGTCGTGGAACAACGGACCAGCTTTTCACTCTTGCAAGGATCCTGGAGGGGGCTTGGGAGTATGCCCATCCGGTCTACATGTATTTTGTGGATTTGGAGAAGGCATATGATTGGGTCCCTTGGGAAATACTGTGGGGGGTGCTGCGGGAGTATGGGGTGCACTGTTGAGGGCCATCCAATCTCTCTACTCCCAAAGCAAGAGCTGTGTCCGGATTCTCGGTAGTAAGTCAGGCCTGTTCCCAGTGGGTGTTGGCCTCCGCCAGGGCTGCGCTTTGTCACCCATCCTGTTTGTGATTTTCATGGACAGGATTTCAAGGCGTAGTCATGGAGGGGAGGGGTTTCAGTATGGTGAGCTCAGGATTGAATCGCTGCTGTTTGCAGATGATGTGGTCCTGTTTGCGTCATCAGTATGTGACCTTCAGCACTCACTGGATCGGTTTGCAGCGGAATATGAAGCGGCTGGGATGAGGATCAGCACCTCCAAATCTGAGGCCATGGTTCTTAGCAGGAAACCGGTGGATTGTCTACTCCAAGTAGGGAGGGAGTCCTTATCCCAAGTGAAGGAGTTCAAGTATCTCGGGGTCTTGTTCTCGAGTGAGGGGAGGATGGGAGATTGACAGGAGAATAGGTGCAGCGGGAGCGGTATTGGGTGCACTTTGGTGTACCGTTGTAACCAAAAGAGAGCTTTTTTGCCAGAAGGCAAAGCTCTCGATCTACCGATCAGTCTTCGTTCCTACCCTCACCTTTGGCCTCGAGCAATGGGTAATGACCGAAAGGACGAGATTGCGAATACAAGCGGCCGAAATGAGTTTCCTCAGGAGGGTGGCTGGCATCTCCCTGAGGGATAGGGTGAGAAGCTCAGTCACTCGTGAGAGACTCGGAGTAGAGCCGCTGCTCCTTCGTGTAGAAAGGAGCCAGTTGAGGTGGTTCGGGCATCTAGTAAGGATGCTTCCTGGTCGCCTCCCGAGGGAGGTTTTCCAGGCACATCCAACTGGGAAGAGACCACGGGGCAGACCGAGGTACAGGTGGGGTGATTACATCTCCACACTGGCCTGGGAACGCCTCGGGATCCCCCAGTCAGAGCTAGTCGATGTTGCCAGGGAGAGGGAAGTTTGGAGTCCCCTGCTGAAGCTGCTACCTCCGCAGAGAGAGAGAGAGAGAGAGAGAGAGAGAGAGAGAGAGAGAGAGAGAGAGAGAGAGAGAGAGAGAGAGGCCAATAGCGAGAAAGAGAAGGAGAGAGAGGGAGAGAGGCCAAGAGAGAGAGAAAGAAAGGGAGAAAGAGAGAGAGAGAGAGAGAGAGAGAGAGAGAGAGAGAGAGAGAGAGAGAGAGAGAGAGAGAGAGAGAGAGAGAGAGAGAGAGAGAGAGAGAGAGAGAGAGAGAGAGAGAGAGAGAGAGAGAGAGGGGAAAGTGGAGAGCACAGTAAGAGAGAGTGTGTTGTTGTTGTTGTTTACCTCCATGCCGGCCCTGTCCCAGGACAACATGGGGTGTCAGGCTGTGTTGGTGCTCCTTCAGGTGAGGAAGGAAGGTGAAGATGTTGGGCAGTAGGAGAGTGCTGAGCAGGTCTGAAGCAGCAGGCTGCTTCCTCGGCTCAGCTGTGAGGACAAACCACAATGATTTGCACATCACACGTTGCCACGCCAAAATGTGTCTTGTGTTTGCATCTTGCTGGATCAACTGCTTAACAACCAAACATATGTATGAGTAGATGAGGGTATAACGTGTTGTACGTGTAATATAAATGACTGTATAGCAAAAAATTGCATTTGGTCGGTTCAGGCAGGCCATGCCATCAACGATATTCATTATGATTTAACACACAAGCTCTGTTCACAGACCTATGCAGAGCCCACTAGGCTCATTATGCACACGCCCAGCACCACAACAACCAATTACCAATAAGCTGTCGGTGAAGCTGACTCTCCAGATAACCAACCCCAGGCAAGCACACCAAACAGTGCTCTTTCTAAAGTCCTGCTCTCGGTTCTCTCTGTCGTAAGCTAAGCACTGCTGGGTTCACTTTTTACCTGGATAAAGCATTTATAAAATGTAAGTTTTATAAAACTGTCTGGTACAAATAAATAAGCTACTCAAGATCCAAGATCCAAGATCCAAGATATTTTATTGGCCAATTGCAACAGGTACATCGGAATGCTTACTCCCCATTCCCTCCCGCAGTATACGTCTACAAAACAATACCATCAAAATAATACATTGTAGAGCCGATGAATAGGAGCCGGAGGCGGCGTGTTTAGTATGGAACTCCACACTTTATTTTCCATTGGGTTTGACAAAAGGGGAAACACATCTGCTACTTGCTACTGTCCAGCTAGCACACCACAACAACAACAACACGGTACGCACTCTAACAGGTCCGTGGTGCAACACACACTAAATACAAACATTGAATTAAGTTCCCATAACGTTCCACCACACAAGCCCCCCCAGAATTCACCCATACACAAAGTCTGTGCGGCGGGGAGGAACGACAGGCCGACCACCACGACTCCGGAGAACGGGAGCCGGGGAGGCGACCTCTACAGGGGCGGCCGCTGGGAGAGGTGGGACCGGAACCACAGGCCCCAATTCGGTGACAGGGGTCAAGGACGGGGGGCGACCCCGTCGCGGAGGCCGTGCCGGCACCACCGGCTGGTCCGAGTCCAGGTGAGCAGCCTTCACCCGGTCCACCGAGACGTTCTCGGCTTTTTCACCCAGGTCGACCACCAAGTGCTTGCCCCCGTGTTCCAAAACACGGAAAGGCCCGTCGTAAGGAGGCTGCAGGGGGCCTCTGTGAGCGTGGTGCTGGATGAACACGTGCCCCACGGGAACCCGGGACACCTGAGGGCCGTGCTGAGCAGTGGGGATCGGAGCAGGAAAACTCGCTGGGCCGTCGCCGACCAGGGGGCCGATGCGTTGGGGAGGAAATCCCCTGGAACCCTCAGCGGCTGACCGTAGACCATCTCAGCCGTGGAGCACCGCAGATCCTCCTTAGGTGCGTTTTCAAGAGAAGATTCAAGCTTCTCCTTGGTGTCTGACAAACGGCAGACTGACTGAGTTTTTCTCTTGGCACCCTGGTGACCACAAGATGCAGCTGATGTTGTGTTTCATTGAGGGATTTGTTTGTTTTATTGAGGGATTTGTTTTTGTGTTTCATTGGGGATTCATTTGTGTTCATATTGTTGCATTGAGGGGATGTTGTATTTTATTTTATCTTTTCTTTTGGTTTCTTTTTCATCAATGCTCCCGCCAGGTTGGCATTGTTGTTATGCAGATTGACACAGGGGTTAGTCACTCTGCAAGGGGGGAGATGAAGGTGATCATTGATAAACATCTCTATATACATAATCTGTCGTAGAGAACTACACAGCGATGGGTTACGTTCAAGTATGACCTATTCAAGCATGTTTACATTTATGTCATACAATAATCAAATACAATGTATTTTTTGGTCTATTATCCAGAGTCAGCAGGACTAGTGGAAAGGGCCAATGGAACAATTACATTGAAATTAAATAATGTGAAGAGACTTGCTAACATGTTTGTCTCTTATGTGAGACTTGGACACAGTGAGGAACCAGAGCAGCTAGAAGATGCTAGCTACATGTATAAAATGCCTCACATCTGTCTATGAGTGTTTGTTTGAACAGGAGCAGGCAGCCGATCCAACCCCAGACAAGTCATCACCCAGGGGACCATCACCCCAGGTTGAGGACTGGGTACAGGTCTGCATCTTCAAACCAACGTGGGTCGAGCCAAAAATAAAGCGACCATACCAGATCCAAGTCACATCATCTGCCATCCTGGTAGATGTGGACCATGGGTACATCTCAGCGGTTGTAGCCCAACACAACCTACACACCAATCTCTTGCTGAGGTGAAGGCGAACCTCGTTGCAAACTCGACTGACCAGACAGAGTAAGATAATCTGGATGTCAAACATGACAACATCATGAACATAACATCAAACCATGCAGATAACAGAGGGATTTCTCCTACAGCAACATTAAGAAGATTAGCTAGAACAGCACATATATAAAATACCTGACTAAGGGAATCAAGGGCCCCCTAGGACCACTGATCGTACATTAACTTCTATCAAGATGAGAATGTGATAATTGAGATACCTCAGAATCTGTATTACGGGTAGATGGGTCAACTCATCCCATTGATATTGTTTTTTTAAATGCATGATATGTGATTTAATATGTTTTTGATTAACTAAGATTTTATTTTTCAATATGTTTTTGATATGATGCAATCATACAAGTGTGGTTTAATGGTTATGAAGCCTATTCGTATCTGATTATCAGATTTTGTGTTTGTTTTGATTGTGTTTAATGTTTTGTGCTTAATTCCCCCCAGGGAATGATACATCATTAATGAAGACCTTAAGGAATGTAACCAAATAACAAAACATGGACATTGTTTTTTTATTATTGCTGAATATCAGAGTTTTCATTCTGTGCTGTACCTCTTGTGTTGTACCTCAAGACCAATAGGATTAGTAGATGTTTGTTTACTTTGACCAATAGGAGTAGATAGATAGATAGATAGATAGATAGATAGATAGATAGATAGATAGATAGATAGATAGATAGATAGATAGATAGATAGATAGATACTTTATTAATCCCAAGGGAAATTTAGTCTTCCAGCAGCTTATACAAATAGCAAACAAACACTTATTCAGTTATAAAAACTTTAAAAACGAAGGGACTTATCTAAAACACAATTAGAATTATAAAATTACAATAAACAAGAAGTGGAAAATATACTATATTAAAACAAAAATTATACTAATATCTATTGTAATAAATACCAATAAAATACAGAATACAATAAGTGTAAGTAGTACAAATAAAGGTAGTAGATGTTTATGATACTACTTCTATATAATGTGTGGTAAAGGAGCGCGTCGCCAGTCTGAATTGGCACGGTAGGCTCCATCTCGCTGCAATTGATGAATTTGATGCTTTGTTCAATAAAGACATTGAACTTAGTATCCGGACCTCTGAGAAAGATTCTTATGCCACCCGAGTAGAAATTATACTACAAAATAACTCTTTGTTATTTTGTTTCTGTGTGTGTGTGTGTGTGTGTGTGTGTGTGTGTGTGTGTGTGTGTGTGTGTGTGTGTGTGTGTGTGATGTCATTTGCTCGCTCACTGACTGCAGCGATTTGGTTGATTGGTTGAGTGAGCGTCACGTGAGATGATTTGTTATTGGTTTATTTGATCTGTAAATTATATATATATATATATATATATATATATATATATATATATAAAATAGTTATAAATTTATGATACTTTATCACGTCTTAATTATATTTATGTAATGCAAAAATATTTACTTTTATTGCTCTAAAGTCATTTTGTATAATTTTGGTTGGTGGTGTGCCGCAGGATTTTTTTATGTAAAATATGTGCCTTGGCTCAAAAAAGGTTGAAAAACACTGATCTACAGTATGTATGCATGTACCAGTATGAACCAGTATGAACCAGTATGTACCAGTATGTACCAGTATGAACCAGTATGAACCAGTATGAACCAGGATGCACCAGTATGTACCACTATGAACCTGCCTTGTATGTATGTACCAGTATGACACCACCTTTTATGTATGTATCTATGTACCAGTATGACACCACCTTGTATGTTTGTATCTGTATGTATGTACCAGTAGGACACCACCTTGTATGTATCTTAGTATGTATGTACCAGTATGTACCAGTATGACACCACCTTGTATGTTTGTATCTGTATGTACTGTATGTACTAGAATGTACCAGTATGACACCACCTTGTACATATGTACCAGTATGTACCAGTATGCAACAGTTTTGATTACATTTCATTGATTAGCTCAATGGTGATATTTGGAATCAGTTAGTGGGTCAAAAAAAATTAAGTCACAGCATTGTTAGACTACATTTAGATGTATTATTTATTTATATTTTTTCATCTATTCATTTTAGACGGATTATTATCAGAACTAATTAAGAATGTATTTATCCCTCAAAATAAAGTGTAAAATAATGAAAGTTAGAAACCAACTTCTGGATTATACAAGTTAATACTATATTGAATGACATGTCAAATAGGAACCATCAACGCATGTGATGTCAAAGATAGATATCATAGATAATTCCACTACCGTAATAAATGTTATGAGGGCCACCTGTGTTTGTCCTATGATGACGCCTGTATAACATGAGCTCACTCCCCTGTGGTGATGATAGGTTCTATAACATGAGCTCACTCCCCTGTGGTGGTGATGGGTTCTATAACATGAGATCACTCACCTGTGGTAGTGATGGGTTCTATAACATGAGCTCACTCCCCTGTGGTGGTGATGGGTTCTATAACATGAGATCACTCACCTGTGGTAGTGATGGGTTCTATAACATGAGCTCACTCCCCTGTGGTGGTGATGGGTTCTATAACATGAGCTCACTCCACTGTGGTGGTGATAGGTTCTATAACATGAGCTCACTCCCCTGTGGTGGTGATGGGTTCTATCATATGAGCTCACTCCACTGTGGTGGTGATAGGTTCTATAACATGAGATCACTCCACTGTGGTGGTGATGGGTTCTATAACATGAGATCACTCCACTGTGGTGGTGATAGGTTCTATAACATGAGATCACTCACCTGTGGTGGTGATTGGTTCTATAACATGAGATCACTCACCTGTGGTGGTGATGGGTTCTATAACATGAGATCACTCCACTGTGGTGGTGATAGGTTCTATAACATGAGATCACTCACCTGTGGTGGTGATTGGTTCTATAACATGAGATCACTCACCTGTGGTGGTGATGGGTTCTATAACATGAGCTCACTCCACTGTGGTGGTGATTTGTTCTATAACATGAGATCACTCACCTGTGGTGGTGATGGGTTCTATAACATGAGCTCACTCCACTGTGGTGGTGATTGGTTCTATAACATGAGCTCACTCCACTGTGGTGGTGATAGGTTCTATAACATGAGATCACTCACCTGTGGTAGTGATGGGTTCTATAACATGAGATCACTCACCTGTGGTAGTGATTGGTTCTATAACATGAGATCACTCACCTGTGGTGGTGATGGGTTCTATAACATGAGCTCACTCCACTGTGGTGGTGATAGGTTCTATAACATGAGCTCACTCCACTGTGGTGGTGATTGGTTCTATAACATGAGATCACTCCCCTGTGGTGGTGATGGGTTCTATAACATGAGCTCACTCCACTGTGGTGGTGATTGGTTCTATAACATGAGATCACTCACCTGTGGTGGTGATGGGTTCTATAACATGAGCTCACTCCACTGTGGTGGTGATAGGTTCTATAACATGAGATCACTCACCTGTGGTGGTGATGGGTTCTATAACATGAGCTCACTCCACTGTGGTGGTGATAGGTTCTATAACATGAGATCACTCACCTGTGGTGGTGATGGTGGTTCTGGACAAGTTGCCCATGCTTTCTAAAGCCCTGTGCAGCTCTTGGTTGATGTGCTCTCCTGCTGCCTCGATTGACAGCAGCCGTTTGTTAAGGGTCTGTATGTCCACATTTGATGCTGCAGGTGATACAAAAAAAGGAGATTGTGCAAAGGAATGAAGTGAATATCCTCAGCATGCCAATAAACTGCACAGCGGTCATTGCCCACCCCAGCCACGAACTTTACTCACTATTACCGTCAGGCAGGCGATACCGCAGTATCAAGTGTCGTACAAATAGGCTTAGAGATAGCTTCCACAGTCAGGCCATCAGGCTGCTGAACAAGGGCGTATAACATATAACAATGTATATTTTATTACATTGATTTATATATATATATTGCTCTTTTCTGTGCTGATTTTTGCATTTTATAAATTGCATTTTTTATTTTTATTTTATATTCCTTATTCTATTTTTTATTCTATTTTTTATTCTATTTTTATCTATTTTTATCTATTTTTATTTTATCTTATTCTATAACTGCTGTCTGTCGTCGGGTATTGCACACAAGAATTTCACATCACTGCTTTATACTAAACTGTAAACTGTGAAGTGACAATAAACTTGACTTGACTTGACTTGAAAGCGTCTAAACCGGTTCGATCAGTAGCAGGTGTGTGAGCTATCGTTTCGGGTCATAAAGCTATCGCCAACTTCCTGCTCTGTGTTACAAATCAAAGTTAAACACGTCTGTTCAGATTAGTGTACGAATGAGGCTGCTGCAGGTTTGAGATAATGCTACCTAAATGCTAAATTGTATTGGAAGAATCGGTACAGCTATGTCATTTTTGAGACCCAATACCTTGAACTACATTTTTTAATTTCCACCTAAAGGGAGATCATTGTTAAATAAATTGTATGCACTGCAATAACTAATTGCGGACATTATATCCCATTCATTCCAGAGGTGGAATGATATTATGATAGTATTATGATATGATAGGTCACGGCTCAACACTATGTTGCACAACACAGAAGAGAGAAAGCAGTGGATAGGAACTTAGAAGCAGAGAAATGTATGGAGAAATTCACCAGTCCTTTTTCACACACACGTCTCCAGTGACCCCACCACCATACCAGGGAAAAGACACACCCTGGAAAAGACTGGGAAACAGTCTTCTGTACTTCAACGAAAGAGGAAGGTGGAGAGTGCATGGTAATATATAATTTACAGTGGTTGAATTAGATGTCAAGACAGTTTACTAGGCATAAAAACAGGTATAAAATAACTTAGAGAGAATGAGAAAGAGAATGTATGAGATGTATGAGGAAATAAATAACTACACTAAACTTGTTCTGTTCCGGGAGTTGGAGCAAAGGGTGTGTTGCTAGTCATATAGATTAGATTAGATTAGATTAGATTCAAATTGATGGTCATTGCACAGCACAAGTACAGTACAGCGAAAATAATTTAGCATCTAACCAAAGTGTTTACAAAAAAGAGAGCTAGTGACAAACAAACATGTACAGCAACTATTAACAAAGTGATTGAACCTAAAATAGTTAAAAATAAACAAGAAGGTGTTATGAAGCTTAAAATAAAAAACCTAATAACCCTAAATGAGCTATTTAAGTAGGACAACACCAATTAAAAAAGTATTTGGCTTTGGTCTTAATCACCTTCTGGATAAGCGCAGTCGGTGAGTGAGTGAGTGTCTCAGACTGACAGTCGGTGAGTGAGTGAGTGTCTCAGACTGACAGTCGGTGAGTGAGTGAGTGTCTCAGACTGACAGTCTGTGAGTGAGTGAGTGTCTCAGACTGACAGTCTGTGAGTGAGTGAGTGTCTCAGACTGACAGTCGGTGAGTGAGTGAGTGTCTCAGACTGACAGTCTGTGAGGAGGAGAGTGTTTGTTTTATTGAGAACAAGGTTTTGTGTTTTTTGTGAATGAGTAAAAGAATGGATATGAGTGAAAGAGAATGAAACGTGTCAATGTGATTGTTTTCTCTTTCTTTTTTCTTTTCTTGGTCAGTGAGTGTCTGCAGACATTAAGGACGAAATCCCTGAAGGTGTTTGTCTGGGACAGGGTAACCCGGGTGGTCCCTGCGTCACTTTTCAAGTGAAGATTCCTTTCTCCATCCTTTCTTCCCCTTATACATTACATTACATCACATCACACTACATTACACTACATTACATTACATTACATCACATCACACTACATTACACTACATTACATTACATCACATCACACTACATTACACTACATTACATTACATTACATCACATCACACTACATTACACTACATTACATTACATTACACTACATTACATTACATTACTGTCATTTAGCAGACGCTTTTATCCAAAGCGACTTACAATAGTGTGTTTCAACAAAGGAAGGTAAGAGAACAACTCATCACCAGAAGTCAAAAGTGCATTTAATTTCTAACAAGTCTCCAAGAACTGAACCAGTGCTCAGGTAGTACAATTAGTTCAGGTAACATTCAGAGTTCTCCTCCGCCTGCGGTGGAAGATGGGCAGTGACTCTGCAGTCCTGACCTCCGTGGGAAATTTGTTCCACCAAATTGGGGCCAGAACCCTTAAAGTGATCTCAAGCTTTTCAATTTAAATTGTGTTGTTCATTAAATGGTCTAATTTATTTGAGGTCTTTGTCATTCTTTCGTCAATCTAGGTGTACATTATAGTTGCGTTTGTTACGGTTACGGTGGTTGGCAGGGGGCGTGGCGAAGCCACGTGTGCTGGCGGCGCACACACACACACACACACACACACACACACACACACACACACACACACACACACACACACACACACACACACACACACACACACACACACACACACACACACACACACCTGTCAGCTATTACTTTGTCTAATTGCTAATCACCTCACCTGGGGTATATATACTCTGGCCATCCTTTACCCCGGGGTGAGGTCGTACGTTATAATTACCTGTCGCTACTCGACCTCCCGGTACCCAGACTCCTCCCCCGTCCCGGACTACTCGCCGGTCTACTACCTGCCGGTACTCCGCGGATCGACCTTGCGGTACCCTGACCCCTGACCCCTGGACTGTCCCCGTTCACCCTTGTGTTTTGTGTTTGCTTTGAATAAAGCTTTACGTATCGCTCCACTGTGTCTTGGTCTGCGTTCTGGTCCCACGGTCACCGTGGGACCCAGAACGCAGACCAAGACACAGGCCCGCAGACCAAGACACAGGCCCGGCGTCATGGGCGGGCCCCATGGGGCCAGGCCCGCCCATCCAGGATTTGGGCCCTCCCATGAGAAATCAGGGATTAAAAAAAATTATTATATAAAAATATATTTTTTATTTTTTTATTATTATGTTTATTGTTTTTATTTGTAGGGCTTTATCATACCATTCATTTTTGTATTAAACTATGTTGAAACATTAGTATAATATAATTTAATTTTTTTGCTATGAAATTCTGAATGAATCTCGCGATACTGGTTTTTCGCGGGGTTGAGTCGTGTGTGTGTTTTTTTTTAAGTGAGACGCGTCACAGCAACCTGTCAGTTTATATGTATCGGCAACAATGGATATTAGGAAGTGGTTCACCAACAATAAGAGCTCACACAAGGATTGTGGCAACTCAGCACCAGATGCTGGCAACTTGACGTGTCCCCCAGCGCCATCTCTTCTACCTTCTCCTCCACCAGGACACCAGGAGCATCTCTCCTACCTTCTCCTCCACCAGGACACCAGGAGCATCTCTCCTACCTTCTCCTCCACCAGGACACCAGGAGCATCTCTTCTACCTTCTCCTCCACCAGGACACCAGGAGCATCTCTTCTACCTTCTCCTCCACCAGGACACCCGGAGCATCTCTTCTACCTTCTCCTCCACCAGGACACCAGGAGCATCTCTTCTACCTTCTCCTCCACCAGGACACCAGGAGCATCTCCTCTACCTTCTCCTCCACCAGGACACCAGGAGCATCTCCTCTACCTTCTCCTCCACCAGGACACCAGGAGCATCTTGGGAGCCGGGCAGCAGCAGTTCATCCTTTAGCAGCCCAGGCCCAGCTCCCGTTCTAAACGCTCGTGATCTTGGAGATTTTTCTTTTCTAGTCCCAGAGGACCTTGGCGTGGATACACCAAAACAGGTAGTCCTGGATAGTTTTCCATCTCGGCTGTTCTCCGGGAAAAAACGTAGTTTTGCCAGCTCATGGTACCAAACCCGACCCTGGCTTGAATACTCCGTGAAAGGAGATGCTGCGTACTGTTTCCCATGCAGAACGTTTAAGGCTCATCATCATGACGCATGTTCACCGTAAAAGGCTTCAAAGACTGGAAGCCTTACAAAGGGCTCGGGTCTTAGCAAACAGCTCTTCCAAGGAACATTTAGTGTGTGAGAAATTGTGGAGAGAAAAACAAGACTGGTCAGGAAATCACAACTCTTGTCAACAAAGATCAGCTGGCTCGTAACAGATATTATCTGGGCTCCATTATTGACATTATGACTTTTCTCTCTACCAGCAATCTTCCTTTCCGAGGTGACCACGACTCTTTAGAGTGTATGTCCAAGTCTGGCAGTGGGTTATTTTTGTCATTGTTTGAGTATACCCTCCAAAAGGACCCAGAACTTGCGAAAATTGCCCCCACCATTCCCAAAAATGCTACCTACATAAGCCATGATATACAAAACGTCCCACCAAGAGAAGGCGAACTCTAAACACAACTTTGGAGGATTATGTTGTTGAGGAGACAGTGGGAGTGGGAACTCAAGAAAACCACCAGATGACAGAGCAACGGCGGCTGTTTTACAGCTGCATTGATGCAGTTACGGGAGAAATTGCGCGCCGCTTTGGAGAGCGAAACAGCGCATTAATGGAGGCTATTGCTTCACTCAACCCGGAAAACAGCTTCTTCCTGGAGCCCGAAAAAGTGGAACCTTTGCTTAAACTGACTGGAACCACGCTCGTTGATGCTCAGTTCATTGTGGCCAAAAAGCTGATTCTGAAACACGTGGACAGCAGCTTCACACCACCAGAGGATGGGAAATGGACATTGAAAAACATACTTGGTCATCTCCACACGACGCTTGAGGCAATGCCAAGTGTTCTCACCGCATTTAAGGTTTCACTTACCTTTGGAGCTTCCACAGCTTTATGTGAGAACTCTTTTTCCACACTGAAAAACGTTTTCAGTGAGCACCGAAGAAGCATGTCTCACACTGGGAAAGCTAATTTAATCCAACTTGGTTTCGAGAAGGACCTGACAATAAAATGCAAGAATGAGTGTAAAGACAGGTTGCTGAGGAGGTTCCATTCCTCTGGGAGACGTGAGCTCCAGCTTCATTAGACCCACCCTGAGTACATCGTGTACAGCAAACAATCATCACCATGGAGGCTAAGCCGTTGTTTTCAACAGCTTTAATGTCAACTAAATATTGGGTATTTTTTTCACTGTATGTTTGCCAATATATTTGTTATTTGTTCATTTATTTAATTCCACTTCTTTACGCCAAGAGACACACCTCTGCTTTAAAGTAGCACGTGCAAACTGATGCTTCACATGTCATTTCCTCCTCATGCTCATCCTCTGAGATTAAAACACATTTGCATATTGTATTTGTATATTTTCTGGCAGTATTCTGTTTTTTGCTGCATAACTAAAGCCGTCTGATATTCTATTACATCTTTAAATGTTAACAGCCTTGACTCAACACATGGTTTGTTCTTAGGTAGTACATGATGCAACATTCTCACAGCTTTGTTCTGTAATGTAATTAAAGGTTTTAAATGACTCATAGTGCATATGAGTCAGCTGCACGCTGCTTCTGCTTGTTTGATGTGTAGCGTCGCTGTCCATCCATGGGGCTTAAGTTGTTATTTTTGTGCCTCTATCCTGAGCACGCAATGAAACATTTAGAGCATTGTAAATGTTATAGAGCGCGCAATTTAACATTTTGGAGCACAGAAAAATATATTTTGCAATCAAATCAATTGTATTTTGAAGAGAAATTGACTCTCAAGCCCTCAAACTCTTGCTCCAGTCCGTGCACACGCTCTCTCCCCCTCTCTCCCTCCACACCTCTCCACCCTGTGCTCCACACCTCTCCACCCTGTGGCTCCACACCTCTCCACCCTGTGCTCGCTCCACACCTCTCCACCCTGTGGCTCCACACCTCTCCACCCTGTGCTCGCTCCACACCTCTCCACCCTGTGCTCGCTCCACACCTCTCCACCCTGTGCTCGCTCCACACCTCTCCACCCTGTGCTCGCTCCACACCTCTCCACCCTGTGCTCCCTCCACACCTCTCCACCCTGTGCTTGCTCACACCTCTCCACCCTGTGCTCGCTCCACACCTCTCCACCCTGTGGCTCCACACCTCTCCACCCTGTGCTCGCTCCACACCTCTCCACCCTGTGCTCGCTCCACACCTCTCCACCCTGTGGCTCCACACCTCTCCACCCTGTGCTCGCTCCACACCTCTCCACCCTGTGGCTCCACACCTCTCCACCCTGTGCTCGCTCCACACCTCTCCACCCTGTGCTCCCTCCACACCTCTCCACCCTGTGCTCGCTCACACCTCTCCACCCTGTGCTCGCTCCACACCTCTCCACCCTGTGGCTCCACACCTCTCCACCCTGTGGCTCGCTCCACACCTCTCCACCCTGTGCTCGCTCCACACCTCTCCACCCTGTGCTCTCTCTTGTTGGCCCAGCGTTACAGATGGTTGTTATGTGGCTCATGTGTGGGAGAGAGAGCGTGTGCAGCAGCAGCAGCTGAAACATTTCCTATGCTCAAAATGTTTCATTGCGTGCACAAAAATAACGCTTAAATCTTTCGGCAACTATATGCACATATGTTACGTTAAAATGGGGTGGGGCCTGGGGGTCGGGGGGTGGGGCCTGGGGGTCGGGGGGCTGGTAAATCAAATGCCCGCCCAGAGATGGATGTCTGTCGCCGGGTCTGGACCCACCAGTGGTGAAGCGTCAGGGCCTTCAAGGTATTCAGAGAAGACCCTGGAACTCTCAGATGAAACCAAAACAATCTAATTAATTGTATTAATAAAGTAATACAATTTAATAAAATGTAATACAATTTAATAAAATGACTAAATGAGAATGGTATCTGTGTTGTTATCTGTTATATTACAGTTACGTTGATTTGTTTGTCTTTCTCGGTCCATGCACTACGCATTTGAGTGGTTTTGTGTTGGAAAAACAATTAAACCAATCAGATATTTTTCTGGGTTACTGGGAAGAATATCCTTCAACCAAAGTATTCCCGATGACTTTGGCCCTCAGACTGAATGAGAGCGTACGTTTGGATTGACAATTTGATCAACCAATCATATAGTGATTTGTAGCCAATGGGCGTATTCTTTCAGATTTCCCCACAGCTCAATAGGGAGCTAGAAGGTATACTGGCTGGAGCGAGAGTGGATCTAGCGTAGTGCTACGTTGTTTCTACGTAGGATTTTGCGTCAAAATGGCAACAGGCGAAGATGATGTCGTTGCGGATTTATTGTCGGAACCATTTTCAAGACGACCATTCAATGTAAAGATGGACATTATTAAAAAAGGCCGTCCAACGCCTGACAATCTTGAGCTGAATCAAGTTGTTAAAGCAGGCTATGTTCGCCATTTTCAGGCTAGCAACTGGGAAAGATACCCGTGGCTAACGGGCTCTACTAGCCACGAGAGGCTCTACTGATGGGAGTGTTGCTGTTTGGGACCGACCAGAGGGCAGGGAATTGGAAAGGCAACTTATTTTGGATCTGAAAAGCGATCATCTTTATGACCTGATGGTGGTCGAACCATCCAGAAGGACAGGAGAATGGATTTGGTCTTTAAGTGAACATCATTGGTGAGTGACACTCATTTGTCTTTGCTGGTTTTGTCTCAGTGTTGTCTCGTTGAGCTGGTTGTTGCATTTTGTTTCCACACTTGTTGACTGATTAGTTAATGGCTGTCATGAGTTTGTTAAGCATTGTTGTGCATTTAAATTGAGAGTTTTGACTTGATCTTTCTTTGCATCGCTTAACGTGAAAAGACTTAACGTAACTAAGACTTACAAACCCGCGATCAATAATCACCTAATTTGCATATGTCATGTCATTAGCACTTTCACCTTTTCACTTTCATTTTGACAGGTGAAAGTGCTAATGACAAGACATATGCTAGAGACATTTGGTGATTATTGATCGCTATTTTGGAACTTTAAGTTACGTTAAGCCTTTTCACGTGAAGCGTGTTAGACCGGCCCTTTAACCGATAGCCTGTGTGTGGTGGTCTGTGTTGGGCTGTTACTTCACTACATGGACTTTGCTTTACAACTATGGTACACTTGGGAATTGGCTGCGACAATCTGATCTTCCTAAATGAGATAAGGCATAAAGTGACTCCTCCGTGACGTCCGTCTGACTAGAACACCTGAATTTTCGAATGGGTGGTCTACAGCAGGGGTTCCCAAAGTGGGGGTATTATGTAAGTCTGTTTAATATGTACGGGTGACGAATAAAGGAATTCTGATTCCGACAGATTCACGACTATCATTTGCAGCTGGAACCCCCCCCCCCCCCCCCAACTTCACGTTGGACCTCCCCCCCCCCCCTTGGACTTCACGTTGGACTCCCCCCCCTTGGACTTCACGATGTTCTCGATGGTGAAGATCTGTCCACACGTTGTTTTTAATGTTCCAGTCCCTCCGGTGATAGTGGGGGGGGGGGGGGGGGGGTCTGTTATTTTGGGGGTCGCGGGCTGAAAAGTTGGGGAACCCCTGGTCTACAGAAGGTCCAGTTGTGATAGACACACTTCGCCACTGGGACCCACCGACCAACTATATATATAACATCTTATACTGTTTACTGTATACTGTTTTTATACCTAGTAGGCTGTCTTTTAGCAACTGTAAACTGTAAATGATATATTACCATGCACTTTACTGTGCAGCATTTGCACTCTGGTTAGATGCTAAATTATTTTCGCTGTACAGTACTGCAATGACAATACATTTTAATCTAATCTAATCTAATCTATTGTTTGACACTGGCTCTGCTCTTGGAGACTTGTTAGGGAGGAAATGCACTTCTGACTTCTGGTGACGAGTTGTTCCCTTGCCTACCTCTGGCTGACTGCACTGTTGTAAATAATTTTATACAGACGCCTACGCTAAATGAGTGTAGTAGCAATGTTCTAACCATGTGTAGCTCAACTGGTAGACCAACGCCTTTGTTACAGGACCAACTGCAATCCTCTGGCTCAGCAAAGACTCGACTACAGTCCAATCAAAGTAGTGAGGTGAGTTATAGTACAGGACAAGGGAACATGACTCAGAGGCCATGACGCATACTAAACCGTAAGGGATTCTTTTTTTGAAGTCACAATTATTATTAGTAGTAGTAGTAGTAGTAGAAGTAGTAGTAGTAGTAGTAGTAGTAGTAGTAGTAGTAGTAGTAGTAGTAGTAGGAGTAGTAGTAGGAGTAGTAGTAGTCATAACAATGCAATTAATTGTTTTCTTATTGTTATTATTATGATTATTAATAATATTATCCTATTTTGGTATTAAATCTATAATGTGATAATATGAAGGGATTGGAGCCTACCTGTCTGCTTGGGAATCAAATTAATCCAAGTTAATGATAAGAAACATCCAAGAGCTAGAATACACACAACTTTGACAGGGTGACGCTTCATCTCATCTCATCTCTCTCAGGATCCAACAGGTACACTCACCTGCGCCTCGTTAAGCTGTGGGATATATGCTATGTCTATCAAGTCCTCTCCTCCCACTGTAGGGCAGGATATGAGAAGCCCAATGCGTTATAAGCGCACAAATAAAGCCCGCCAGCCTTGCTCAAGGGCTCTACCTACAGGGCAGTCAAGGATGTGCAGCAATCATGTCGACCTGAGTTGCAGATCATTCATCTGTGAAGGTGAGGTTTGGTAGCTTTCCTTGGGGCATAATGAACCTAAATTGGAAAAGAAAATCATTTGAATATGTTTAATAATTGCCCCATTTTAAGAAGAACGCATGAAACAATTGTCAAAGATTTGTTTTTATGGAGCAGTAAATTAAACAGATGAGGGGAACCAAGTATTAAATAGACACTTAAAATAGTTAATTCCTAGTTGCATTTATAAAACCATTATTAAACTGCTTTTAAATAAGCCATTTTAATAACGGTTAATGCATATAATTCTGGTTAGCTGAGTCAATTAACAATGGTTTTTTAAAAACAAATAAAAAATGACTTTGAAATAATCCATTTAGCTTGTTGTTTTCCGTACTCATTTCCTTATTGCTTTTTTCTTCACACAATTAATTTCCAACACTACTTTAAACAAGGACAATCCTTTTATTTAAAGGTGACCAAGACAGGTCATCGGAGATTAAGGGAGAAAATAAACTGATATCTAAAGATATGTTTATATAGAGAGCACAGCAAAAGTGATGGATTCTGATTTGTAGTGCCACATGCAAAGATCTGTAATATGAACCCAACAAATTATGCAAGGCTTTCTAGGTAGCCTACACTAATGTTCTCACAAGAAACAATATACATGGTTGAACATCCATTCAGTTCAATTATAGTGCCTAGATGATCTTAAAAGTGTGCAACAGAAAAACACATTTTCTCACCGTCCATACAGTTTAAACACACACTACAGTTTTTCTTTTGTTTGTATACTGGACGCTGCAACTTGTACATGTTGTACATTTAAATGCTTTTAATGATTTTTGTAAAAAACAAACAAACACGTACATTCAACACATGTACATATCATTTAACAGTCACTTTGCTGCTCTTTTATATTTTATTTTTATTGTATATATTATTTATATTTTTATGGTATTGTTTTGGAGCTGTATACTGTGGGAGGGAATGGGGAGTAAAGCATTCCTATGTACCTGTTGCAATTGGCCAACACAAATATCTTGAATCTTGTATCTTGTATGTGGACTTTTCCTAAATCATGAATACCAGTTTTTCATCTGACTGCCTCCAGACTGTATGATGTCTTTATAAAACATGACTGATCAGCACTTTATTGCATTTTGAGGTTTAGTCCACTTTGTCACACCTGTAGAGTTCTGGGTCTTAAATGGCCGGCATTGGAAATTAGGGATAAGAATGGACCACACACACACACACACACACACACACACACACACACACACACACACACACACACACACACACACACACACACACACACACACACACACACACACACACACACGAACACACACACGAACACACCGGACACATTTGTATAATAAGCAACAACGTTAAGTAACACACATGGAATTGAGTTTCATTACTTTGTGTCCAGACGAGAGAGAGAGACAGGTCCAGTGGAAGCTCGAAGCTCGAAGACAAGTTCAGTTAAGATTCAGTTCAGATCCCCCCCCCATTCCTCTAACCCTATACCCTTACCTTAACCTAACCTCCCCCATCCCTCTACCTTAACCTAACCTCCCCCATCCCGTAACCTTAACCTTAACCCAAACCTCCCTTAACCTTAACCTAACCTCCCCCATCCCGTAACCTTAACCTTAACCCAAACCTCCCTTAACCTTAACCTAACCTCCCCCATCCCTCTACCTCTACCTTAGCCTTAACCTAACCTCCCCCATCCCTTTACCTTAACCTTAACCTAACCTCCCCCATCCCTTTACCTTAACTTCCCCCATCCCTTTACCTTAACCTTAACTTAACCTCCTCCTTCCCTCTACCTCTACCTTAGCCTTAACCTAACCTCCCCCATCCCTTTACCTTAACCTTAACCTTAACTTAACCTCCCCCATCCCTCTACCTCTACCTTAACCTAACCTCCCCCATCCCTTTACCTTAACCTTAACCTTAACTTAACCTCCCCCATCCCTCTACCTCTACCTTAACCTTAACCTAACCTCCCCCATCCCTCTACCTTAACCTTAACCTTAACTTAACCTCCCCCATCCCTCTACCTTAACCTTAACCATAACCTCCTCCTTCCCCCTCTACCCTAACCTTACAGTTGCACATACACAACTCTCTGAGTCCATTGCCCCCACAGGCTGTACATGGTCTCTGAGAACATTCCCTAGTGACCATCATTATATAGTGGACAGAATCCTCCAGCCCAGCACTAAGGCAACACTGACGCCGGTCGTCCTGGTCGCCGGTGCTGTGTTGCAAGTACAGGCTCGGAGCTGTGGCCCATCTCGGATTTTGTTTGGATTTTGTTGGTCGCCCCTCTCCTCGTCTTCTCCAGCACCTCCGACTCTCTCCTCTCTCCGTGTCTCCTGGACCTCCTGCCGTGTGGCGGGATGAGATGACAGCGAAAGGTCACCTAGCGTGGGAAGGGAGGAGTTGGGGCAGTCCAGCCAATCAGTGGCCACGGATCGTGGGTACCCCGGCTCTGGGGTGGAGCCTGGGAACATGAACTTCCAATAGCAGTCTTCTTTGAAGAGGTAGATGGAATCTAAACAGATGCAAGTTAAGTTAAAGTGCCAGTGAAACCAAAGTGGTGTTTGTTTTGTATGTGGGATGATTTCTGTGATCTGTCACTGTTACAAAAATATTCATGTTTTTTTGTCACTAACACTTGTCAAGGTGCCTCTGAAAATGCCTTATTCTATCATATACAACATTGCTCATTGTAACACTCACTGAATATATATATATATATATATATATATATATATATATATATACAGTATATATCTTGACTTCAATATGTCCCAATATATCCCAATATATCTTGTCACCCCAAACCCAAATAAATGCAGTCCACCTCCTTCTTACACCCTCTTCTCCTGCAGAGACACACTCTCTCACCATCGGTATCCGTGGTGATACCGCTGACACCCTCCCGGAGGAGGTGTGTCCAGGTGTCATTCTCCTTCTCTGCTGTTCCCTCCATCGTTCCCCATGCGGGGCCTTCTTCAGAGTCCCAGACCAGGCCCTTCAGCCCAGGGGCCCTCCCCAACCACTGGCCTCCAAGCTGAGGTCTGACAGGGGTCTAGGGTAGCCCTCTTGCAGAGAAAGGTCCTGGAACAGCCAAAACCTGGAGCCTGCAGCCAGCAGTAAAGAGGCTGTGAGTCTGAGTCTACCATCTATTGTTTTCTGGAGAGATATTTACATTTATATTGAATAAACCGATTACAAAATTAAAAGTAACAGAGACAACACCATCCACCCATGGCTCAATCGTCCCACAACCTTAATTGCAGACCTTTGAGCTGGTGGATAAGTGCTTCTATTTTTTTTAATTGCCCAGTTCCAAAAAGTGGCTTTTATTTGATTTAACTTTAAAAAAAAATGTCTAAATAAAAAATAATGAACAAATGAGGTAATAAGTGGCAGTTGAAAGGTATTAGCCTCGGAAGCCATATGTTTCAAAGCGTTGCCGCTAAGCGTGTTAGCGGGGCAGAGGCGTACCACTGATGAAGATAATGCCGTGGTCCGACTTCCTTTCCAGCACAGCGTGGAGCTGGAGCAGGTCAGGAGGCAGGCCGGCCCACAGCCTCCGGATCGAGGCTCCACGGCCGGAAACCAAGCCTTCACTGCTGACCCTCCACATGCTCTGTCCTGAAGAGCGCAGGAAACCACAAAGAACTAGGAAGTCAGTTGAAAGAGTGTGCATGGAAGGTTGGACACCTATTCTTCCTATTTGTTTATAGAATTGCACAGAGACCATCGCAAAATTATTCTAAAATCCTTAGGAAGAATTCTGCCGAGGGAATCAAATAAGGCATATTACAGCTGGGTGGCCCTGTTTATTAAAAATAAACAATTAAAAAATGAAAGCTTCAATAGGTATTCACCCCACACACAGCACCAAACACACACACACAGCACCAAACACACACACACAGCACCAAACACACACACACACACCGCCAACCACACACACACCAAACTACACACACCTCATTTTGTTCAATCCCTTTGGGTTTATAGATCAGACACATCCATAGAGCATCGATAACTTCATTTTGTCATATGGGTTTGTGGTTGTTAAAACTAGGCATCCACAGATAAAAAAAAAAAAGTATATCATCTGCATATACTACATATATAGATTAATCATAACAAAATGGAAGAAGTAAAGGCAGTAAGTGCGTGCTGACCTTTGAAGAAAAAGGTCTCTCCTCGGAGCCGCGCTACTGCATCGAAACTGGTGTTGCAACGGTCAGCGAAATCACTGCAGTAAAGATTGGTATTAAACAGAGTCATGTTAAAGTCATTGTAACCTCTAAGGAGTGTGTGCGTGTGTGTGCCTGTGTGTGTGTGTGTGTGTGTGCCGGGTTGAACCCTCGACCTTTGACCTGTGTCTATAGTGTCGTGTCCGGGTTGAACCCTCGACCTCTGACACGTGTCTATAGTGCCGTGTCCGGGTTGAACCCTCGACCTCTGACCCGTGTCTATAGTGCCGTGTCCGGGTTGAACCCTCGACCTTTGACCTGTGTCTATAGTGTCGTGTCCGGGTTGAACCCTCGACCTCTGACCTGTGTCATGTCTGGGTTGAACCCTCGACATCTGACCTGTGTCTATAGCGTTGTGTCCGGGTTGAACCCTCGACCTCTGACCCGTGTCTATAGCGTCGTGTCCGGGTTGAACCCTCGACCTCTGACCCGTGTCTATAGTGTCGTGTCCGGGTTGAACCCTCGACCTCTGACCCGTGTCTATAGTGTCGTGTCCGGGTTGAACCCTCGACCTCTGACCCGTGTCTATAGCGCTGTGTCCGGGTTGAACCCTCGACCTCTGACCCGTGTCTATAGTGTCGTGTCCGGGTTGAACCCTCGACCTCTGACCCGTGTCTATAGCGCTGTGTCCGGGTTGAACCCTCGACCTCTGACCCGTGTCTATAGCGCCGTGTCCGGGTTGAACCCTCGACCTCTGACCCGTGTCTATAGCGTCGTGTCCGGGTTGAACCCTCGACCTCTGACCCGTGTCTATAGCGTCGTGTCCGGGTTGAACCCTCGACCTCTGACCCGTGTCTATAGTGTCGTGTCCGGGTTGAACCCTCGACCTCTGACCCGTATTTACAGTGTAGTGTCTGGGTTGAACCCTCGACCTCTGAACTGTATTTACAGTGTAGTGTTTGGGTAGAACCCTCGACCTCTGAACTGTATTTACAGTGTAGTGTTTGGGTAGAACCCTCGACCTCTGACCTGTATTTACAGTGTAGTGTTTGGGTAGAACCCTCGACCTCTGACCTGTATTTACAGTGTAGTGTTTGGGTAGAACCCTCGACCTCTGACCTGTATTTACAGTGTAGTGTTTGGGTAGAACCCTCGACCTCTGACCTGTATTTACAGTGTAGTGTGTTTGGGTAGAACCCTCGACCTCTGACCTGTATTTACAGTGTAGTGTTTGGGTAGAACCCTCGACCTCTGACCTGTATTTACAGTGTAGTGTTTGGGTGTACCTGTGACGGTGTGGTCCTCTGTGGCGCATGTGGGGCTCAGGGGTGAGACGACGTGCATCTGTAGTCAGCTGCTCATTCCTCTTTCCTAAGAAAACACACACACACACACACACACACACACACACACACACACACACACACACACACACACACACACACACACACACACACACACACACACACACACACACACACACACACACACACACACACACACACACACACACACACACACACACACACACACACACACACACACACTATATAAATCTGGAGGATTTATGTACACACACAGTGAAATTTGTTTCTCTGCATTTAACCCAGCTATTGTATATATATAGTATACACAGCGCCCGGGGAGCAGTGTAGGGAGCTGGTGCCTTGCTCAAGGGCACCTCGGCAGTGCCCAGGGGTTTAGGGGACTTGAACCGGGGACCTTCCAGTTCCCAAGCCAAGTCCCAACAGACTGAGCTACTGCCTCCCCTACACGCCCCTACATATATATATATATAAATATCTGCTGCTATTGAAGCCTTTTTGAGAAAAACCTCCAGATGTTTCCATGTGAGCAACATCAGACTGATAAGTGAGGTCTACCAGAGGTCCATCATGAAGACGCTCATCTCTCTTATCCCTCCTACATAGGCTGGATGTGTAGATTCAAGACACGAGTGTGGTTTTACCATAGAGTTGCGTGATGTGCTCCAGGTCGTGCGGCCCCAGGCGGTAGTGGAGGGGGTCCCCCGCAGGGCCCTGGTAGTAGGGCCTCATGACGGACTGGCGGGCCGAGGAGTGAGCCAGGCCCAGGGTGTGGCCAAACTCGTGGACCAGCACGGTGAATAGGTCGGTCCCCTCAGACGCTGCAGGTGGCACATGGCATTGGGAGGGTTGTGATGCGTGAGGGGGGAAGGGGCGGTAGACAAGTAGATAAAGGAGATAGACAAGGGAAGGAAAGAAGGAAGGAGCATAAGGACAGATCTAGGTGATGTGATGCATGCTGGCTACCTCATTGGCTAATGCTTTGTTTCTACTATACATTACTTAAATTTTAGTATTCTTATTTGTTGGCTAAATACATTTCATAATTCAATTAACACGATTATAGATTAGGGTTTCCATATTCTACCAACTAAATCGTACTGTTTTGTGTGTTTTGCTACCGTTATGTCTGCTCATTACAGACTTCCATCTCTGGAAGTAGGGATCCCTCGCTCTGTGTTCCTTCCCATGGTTTCTTCCTTGATAATTAGGAGTTAGCCCCGAGCCCCGTCTCTAGGGTCTAGGGTTAGGACGGCGTGGCATAATGGGGCCTGTGTGGGAATTGGCTAGTTCTCTGAGAGAAATGCCACCTGGTTTCCTGAATGACCACTCCTCCTCTGCGTCCAGATGAACTCCGCCTGCCCTGCTGGGGTCCGAGGGGAAGAAGGCGTGGCCCACGGCACCGCCCGGCCCGTCGAAAGGATAACCATCACCATGGTAACCCTGGAGGAAGTCCACCTGCAGGTCAGCTCCATCTGGGCCTGCCACCTGGGGAGGATAGGAAGGAGGGATGGGGTTTAGATGATGACTGACCAATGAGAACAAAGGTCGCCAATTTTTTATGTCTGATCCGATAGCAAATGTACCATGCATGTTATATTGGTGCTTTGTTGTGCTTTCTCGTGATTGGGCGAGAATCATCGAGGCCCATGGGTAGTGTAGTAGTATGTATCATGGAAACGAGGGAACGTTACGCTATAAAGTACCTCAGCAATTAAGGTAATGCTTTATTGTCATATTGGTTTCAACAGTAAAATTATGAAATAATCTCAACGATTTATGGTCAACGATTTATGAAGCTATGTGATATGGTTTGGCCATCATTACTGATGGAAGGATTTTCAAATAGGATTTCACATGTCATAGTAGATAGTGATACCACACTGCCCAGGTCTACCATTTGAGAATGCTTATTGCATAACCATAATTTACACTAAGGGCTACAGGGTTTATATTAAAACATTGACACTTTAAGATGCTTTACAGACACGACTCACGTGCGTTTTCCATGTTCCATGGAACCATTTTATTGAGCTATGTGAGTTTTTAAACAATTTAGGAAAGTTAATCACAAGATCGATGATCGATTTGTGGTTCAGCTAGTTTCTATAGTATACCTATATACCTTTTCACTGCAGAGCTTTGTGTGATAAAGACGTTTGTGTTGACAGAATCAATCAGTCTGAACATAAAAGAAGAAGGGGGAGGTTTTGAGAAGCAGCTGACAGAAGCACACGTGGGTATGAGCAGGCCCGGCGCCTCCTATAGGCGGAGTAGGCAAATGCCCAGGGCCTCCGTAATGCCCAGGGCCTCCGGCTTCGCTAAACAAATATTTTCATATAACTAATCAAAATCACATATTTCGGGGGCCCTCCCCCTCTCCAGCAATAGCAATAGGAATAGGAATAGGAATCTACTACTTAAGTCAGCAGACCCCCCCCCCCCTTGGACTTAACGATCGCGACCCCTCCCCCTCCCCCCCGTTGGACTTCACGATCGCGACAACCCCCCCCCCCCGTTGGACTTCAAGATCGCGACCAACTACGGTGGTTGGCAGTGGCCTAGCCACGTGCGCTGGCGGCACACACACACACACACCTGGACACAATCTCCCCGTGTAATTGTTTATCACCTCACCTGGGGTATATATATACGTGGTCTTTCCTTTACCCCAGCGTGAGGTCGTTACCCTTTACTGCACGTTGTTCTCCCGTCTGATACCCATCGCCTGCCTACTACCCGGCCGGTACTTCGCACCCGACGCCGCCTGCGGACCATCGGAGTCGATGCTTCGCACCCGTCGCCTGCCTACTACTCCTGCCGGTACTTCGCACCCGATACCCCGGTACTCAGACTCCTTCCCCCATCCCGGACTACCTGCCGGTACTCCGCGGATCGTCTCCCCTGTGCACCCTTGTGAACCCTTGTAACTTTGTGTGTTTCCAGTCAATACAGCCGTTCGTACCGCTCCACTGTGTCGGTGTCTGCGTTCGGGGTCCAACCCACTCCCACCTCGTGACAGAGAGGCAGAAAGACAGACAGACAGACAGACCGGCAGAAAGGCAGAACGACTGACCTCATGGAACTCTAAGGAGGTTGGTTCTTCCCAAACTCTCAATGCGTAGAAAACCAGCGAGCGAACCGTCTCCCGGGAGAGACCAGAAGAGTAGGGGTACGACCGCAACCTGTTGGCAGATATTACAAAATCTTATCTTATTAAATATTATTACGGTTCATGTGAATATTCCTGAAATCTGCATTGTATGCTTGTTTGTTTTTACAAATGTATTGAATTGAGGTGAGCATGTGAGTGGACATGGTAAACCTTCTGGGTGAGAAAAGATCTGAGGATTAGCCAACCTCCAGTTGATGTTCCTACGGGTCCATGTGGAAACAGCCCTCCTCCTCCTCCTCTTCCTCCTCAAGCTCTGTCCTCCTTGGAGCTGATTGGCTGGCTGTCCAGGTGTCCCCTCCTGGTCAGGGAGAGAGCACCGAGGTGACTTCATCAGGGCAATGGTCTCCTCATCTGACGAGGTCAAAGGTCAACAGCAGAATGCGGTCAAACACAATTAGGTATTATCAGTCATTAACAAAATGCCCAAAAAATGTAGACCTAGACCTAGATCTAGAATGTAGACCTAATCATCTCACCATCTACTTAAATACTGTCCAACTAAATGCTGTGAGTAACCAAACACTAAAAACCCAACCATCGGGACGGAATACAGGATATGCAACTGCTCTCATTGATTAGTTAATGTAGTCCCAGCTGGTGTCTCTTGCCATAAGTGACCCAATTGTGAGCCAATCATGAAAAGCAATCGCACAGACCGTCAACATTAGTGCTGTTCCTGTGCTATATGTTTGTGTTGTGTTCCCCTAAAATCGGTCCATCATCCAGAATCATGGGCAATGATGTGGTGGAAAACAATCTTTGTGGGGGAAAGGGAGGAAAGTGTGTCATTCTCACCTACGAGTCCAGTTTCCTGTAGCCCAGCAAACTTTTGCATGGCTCTGACTGCATGAGTGACAGCTGTCCAGGCCTGTAGCTGCCCAGTTGACGGATCAGGGGGCGGGAGGTATCCATATCTCATCAGCCAATCCTAATAAGGTAGAAGATCATCATGAGCTAGTTATGTGTACCAAACTGCCCCTTGACGAAGGCTAATACACACCAGCGCCAGCTTATTGAAAACCCCCCAAAAAAGTTTTGGACACAAGCATGTCAAAGGAAAGTGTATCTTACCACAAGTTCACTGCTGTCATCTTTCATCGGCGCCACAGACGCAGGCGGATGTGTTGAGAGGTCATGTTTAGGGATGGTCAAACTTGGCCCACCACCATTGGCGGACGTCGTTTTTGGACATTCGCTCAGCAGGCACAAAATGAGGACACTCCGAAACGTCATCTCCTGCACATGTTGATGTGTCCAACACACACGGAGCCAGGGATTCTGGAGTGTGTGGTGTAGTTCTTCTTCAGGGTAAAGAGTGTGTCTGTCGGTGGTTTTCAAACACCCAGATCCCGGTGGCTGGTGGTTTCTTTGTATCTGGGGGCCAAAGGCAACACACACATGTTGAGCGCAGCGCTGGAGGTGAGCCCACGCTCGGTCTCAACGACCTCCCGCTGTTTATTTAGTTGACTTAGTTTACTTGTACTTTTTTACTTGTTCTGCACAATTCAAAACATGTACATGTCATCCATTAGTCACTTTATTGTTCATGTCATGTTTAATTTTATATAGTATTTTTTATCATATATATATATATATATATATATAAAAGAAAGGTCGCTGGTTCGATCCCCCGGCTCCTCCTAGCAAAAAAACTGTCGGGTGTCCTTGATCAAGACCCCCTAACCCTAACTGCTCCTGACGTGCTGGCTGTCTCCTTGATGGCTGACTCCGCCGTCGGTGTATGAATGGGTAATGTGAGGACTTGTAAAGCGCTTTGGATAAAAGCGCTATATAAAAGCCGGCATTATTATATAGTATTGTTTTAGAAATTCCTTCTGTGGGAGGGAATGGGGAGTAAGCGAGTGTTGTATCTTGCAGGGTCTCTCGTTAGGTTGTCGGGTCAAACATGGATGGTTTACTTTGTCAGCTGTTGGTTTTTTTTTTGCTGCACTTTTTGAACTCATTAACTTGATGAACTGAAACCAGCGGGACCTTTGTGGCTCATTGAAACGGCACATTTGTCTTACGATTTTGGATGTCAAACGAGAATGATTGATATTGTCAATAGGGAAATTGACGGGAAATATCCATCTGACAATCCCATGGGGGGGGGGGGGGTTGGGGGTGCAATCACGAGATGGAAAGGGGGTGGGGTCCTGGAGCAAGCTGGTACGCAGTGATGGGCGTAGCTGTTGCTCTGGGAGAGAGGCGGCCACAGGAACACGCGTCAAGAGAAGATGCTGCACTTGATTAAATTAAAGAGGGGGTCAGACAGGAATCTGGTGGGCTGAATGGGAGGACAGATGGAGGATGTGAATATCATTAAACCTTGGGATTGGAGTGGCACAGTTTTCCGAGAAAGGTCAGAAGAAGAAGAAGAAGAAGAAGAGAGTTCCCGTTTAGATCTAGGACAATAAACAAAGAAAATAACGCTTTTAAGGATGAATGCCAACGCCTGAACCGCTGAGCTGGCATAATGGTGGGGATTTTTTGTTTTAAATTCTGTTTAAATGTTTAAATGTTGGCTTTTTTTTTTTCAAGGTTGCAGCCATCTGCAGACCTGGATCTTTAACTGTATTGGATCTTTAAAATGAGCGCATGTCAGGGTGGCATATTGACTTAGTAGAGTTAAGAGTCGAGTTAAGTGTGTAGTTAAGTTCTTGCAGGACACATTATGGGCTGCCCTGCATGCTTTAATAGGTTTTCAAATCAAAACATTTTCACAGGAATAAACTTTGAAGTTTCAAGAGTCACGGTGCATACATTTCAATGACACCCACATACCCGTATGTACTTGCCTAATACTATTTTACTGAGAATACTTTGTTTACAAGCTTCTTTCAGATTAAAGATAGTACTATGGAATGCTTACTCCCCATTCCCTCCCACAGTATGAATTTAAACAACAATACTACTTCAATATTTACTAAACTATATGCAATACTATACTATACTGCTATAAACAACCTACTATATACTATACAATACAGTATACTATAAACAACACGATAAACTATACTATATACACAACACTATACTGTTAACGCTGTGCTCAATGTAAAGAACAATAAAAAGACATGGATAGATGTTAATATAGTTAACTAGTTAATATAACCGATTTAATTGTGTCATCAACACATATTTCACAGTTTACTAGCAAGCGACCAGCGGTTTGTGAAACAAAGACACAGTTGAACAAATGGAGGCTGCTTACCTTAAATGGTTCTTTAACATGTCCAGCTGGAGCTGATGTGTGTCCTCCTCCTATTCTCCTCTTTCCTTTCTGTGCTCAACGACCCCATCCTCCCCCCTCCTTCTACCTCCCCCCTCCCTTCCTATACCCCCCCCCCCAAGAGCACACACACACACACACACACACACACACACACACACACACACACACACACACACACACACACACACACACACACACCACACACACACACACACACACACACACACACACACACACACACACACACACACACACACACACACACACACACACACACACAGACAGACACACAGCATGACAATTAAAAGAAAACCATTCCATCTACTCTGAAATGAAAGACTGCATCACCCATGAGATTAAAGAGAGTGTGTCGCAGTGTGTGTGTCTGTGCGCGTGTTCTGTCGCAGTGTGTGTGTGTGTGTGTGTGTGTGTGTGTGTGTGTGTGTGTGTGCGTGTTCTGTGTGTGTGTGTGTGTGTGTGTGTGTACATAGAACATCTGCATGTGGGTGTCTTCACTCGTATTTTACTGTAATCCTCTTAACTGGAAGATTAAACGAGAGTGGATCCCTCTGTGTCCCTCTTGTCCTTCTACACATTCACTCTTTTCTGTGTTGTCAAACACACACACACACACACACACACACACACACACACAGATCACACACCCAACACACACAAACACACACACACACACACACACACACACATACACACACACACACACACACACACACACACACACACACAAACACACATACACACACACACACACACACACACACACACACACACACACACACACAACTATTAAAGATTGTTGAACGGTCGCCTTTTCTGTCACTATGGCAACGGAGGAGTTCCTCATGAATGCGGTGGAAGGGGTCAAAGGTGACTCGTGGCTGAGGCATCAGCGTAGTAATGTGCCGAAGGTTCTTAAAAGTGAAGTGGGAAAATAATGCAATAGCTTCTTCTTTTGGGATAAGGAAAAGAGGCTAGCGTGACGCTGGACTCGTGTACTTCCATGCCGGAGACTATCGAGTTGGTTGTAGTATTATGATTTTATATATATATATATATATATATATATATATATATATATGTTTTATAATTATTATTGTTCGTCTGGTCCCAGCCTGATGCAGGATCCTGAGCTCAGCTGGAGTGCACAAACCTGCTATGACTAGTGCATTGTGTACGAGTGGAAGGGTTTTGAAATGCATGAGTACCATGTCCTAGGTTTCCCAGTGTTTGATGTGTAACGGTCTTATAATGCATATTTCCACGATCATGTGTCTCATGCGGGCAATGAAGGGAAATGCGTTAAATTAAGCAAAGGATGACAAAGGCCACATTGTTCCCGAGGAAGTCTCTGGTTGCTAATGGGGATGTGAGAGCCATGGAATCTGACACAGAGACCTGTCTGGGAAACATGTGATTTATATTGCAATGGGTGTCTGATACACAACGTGTATCAAATGTACCATTTCACTGAAGAGCCATTGTGTTGAATGAGCTGTGTCTTCATCTCAGAATATAAGTAGGCCTGCCCTACACATACACAACCCAAGAAAAAAATACTCCAATACCGTCAAACGTTAATGTAATGGTACATTTAAAAAACTAGAAACATATGTCTTCTATACCAGAAGTACAAACTGAAGGTGTGTAGCCTACCTTCTCACCATGACAACATACAAGATATTTGTATCGGCCATTTGTAACAAGTACATTGGAACACTTGCTCCCCATTCCCTCCCGCAGTATACATCTACAAAACAATACCATACAAATAATATCTACAATAAAAATCAACAAAAGTTAATTCATGAAGTTAATTGAATATAAAAAAAAACCATTGAGTGGTATTTAGTGGCCTTCGTGTTTCGTTGTAAAAACAAACTGTTAAACTAAATTCAATGATGTGACTCATTATTATTATTCAAATTGTTTTAATTAATAAAGTAATTAAATGATAAAAGGCGTTGGAGATGCCGGGGATTGAACCCGGGGCCTCATACATGCAAAGCATGCGCTCTACCACTGAGCTACATCCCCTGTGTTATCTCCGTTGAGAAAAATACACTACACTTAAATCATATTTAAAATAACATTAAACTAACGGAAAAGGTAGACAACAATTTAGAAACATTAACAATTCATTAGTTTTAAGTACAATGTGTGACTAGCTGCTGTTTAAAAAAAACTAAAACATATAATACGTCATATAATAATACCTTGGCTTTATGTCATCGAATGCTCCGGAAAGGGTTTCATCTCCGGAAGTGTTTCTTATCCGGAAGTGTTTCTTCCTCTTCCTCCTCCTCCTCCACACACTATTACGCCGTCTAGTGAAGACCATTAAACACACCATTAACCACTATTATGGCAGACAAAACACAAATACAAGACGACATTAAAGCCCAAGGAGAAGTCGTTCGCAAACTGAAGTCAGAGAAGGCGAGCAAAGACCAGGTCAGTATATTTAATATATATTATTATCATCACTATTTAAATGACATGTGTCCTCCGATATGCAACATGCTCCTATATACATACATATATATATATATCTATATATGTATAGATATATATCTATATCTGTATAGATATATATCTATATCTGTATAGATATATATATACATACATATATATGTATGTATCATATACACATATATATATCTATATATGTATAGATATATATATCTATATATAGATATATATATATCTATACATACATATATATGTATGTATCATATACACATATATATATCTATATATGTATAGATATATATACATATATATATCTATATGTGTGTGTATATGATACATATATATATAGATATATATCATATATATAGATATATATGATATATCTATATATATGATTATACGTTATTTTGGCATCCTTCCAGAGCTTGCTGTTCTTCCATTGTAATGTGTTCACATTGACTTCCACATGCAGTCCATATGTGAATCTTTCAAACGTAATATAATAATATATATATACATAATATAACGCTATATCCAGACACATGTATTGTACATTGTAAATAATTCGTACTGCAAAACGGACATTCAGTGTGTGGGCTGTTGGGGTGATTTTGACTGGTTACTCTCTGTATGTAGTGTCTAGTGGTGTTTTTAATGTTCAAGCTTATGTGGTTTGTGAATAACCACTGTTGCTAAACGATTGAAGCCTGGTGTGAGTCTGGGGTGGGGACAGGTCTATTGCTTGGTTAATTGACCGTGCATTTCATGTTCCATCCCCCACTCTGTGATGATGCGTCATGCCCCCTACCCCTAGTGCTAGGGTTGCTCACCAATTTTCCCCTGTTCTCCCTGCCTGGGCCACTTGGACGACCACCGGCAATCACCACAACCTCTGGTCTGCTCCTACCTACCTCCCTGAACTGTCCTCTGCCTCACCAATTTCTGGAACATTCCTGTGAAACTCCCTTCTTGGTCTGCACCATGTCTGATGGTCTTGGGTGACATGGCTGGCCAATGGACAATGCTTGAACTGTGATGCTCTATTGAATTGCATCTCTGTACGGATATCTGGGATTTTTTATTACCATTTTTGTTATTTGTATTATTTTTGCGATTTTCCGGGATGAATACACTGGGTGCGCTTACGGTCCGCACATTTGCTGCTTTATCCACGGGTCGTACTGGAATGTTACCGACTCTGCGTTCCATCGCTGGTACGACCATCGCTCAGGTATGCCCAGATTAATAATTACCTAGTAATAAGACTCTCAGGCACAACGATTTTCCTGATCTGACTGTATTTCAAGATGTCGGACGTTCCAATACATGCCTTAGTTTTTCTTGTTTTCCAGATTGATGAAGAAGTATCAAAACTGTTGGAGCTGAAGGCCCGATTGGGAGGCGACGATGGCAAACACCAATTTGTGCTCAAGACTCCCAAGGTAAAGATCCTTGAAACATATCTATGTTTAGATTAACGGAAACATGTAACCACAATTTACATTTCAGTTGTTATATGTCTAATTTTCCACTAGATTTGCTCTGGAATGTGTCAGTTTTGACTCAATAGTCTGGCCCTTTGTAATAAAACATACATAAGTGTAAGTATAATATAACAAGAATATACAAGGATAATTGATGGTGCATATTTAAATGACTTAACATTTTACAGACTAACTAATTAAAACGGGCACTGGCTAACTGTAGGTGACTCTAGTTCGGTGCTAATGGGCTTTACTGAAACATTTTAGCCTCACTAACATGAGTGTTAAATCAAGACATCCTAGTCCTAAAATAAATACATTTCAGGAATACAGAAGTCATAACACTACTTGGCTAAAAATGAAACAACCTACCTAGCATGTACTTGTTGAAATAAGTCTCCTATTGGTCCTCCTGTCTCCTAGGGAACAAGAGACTTCAACCCTAACATGTACTTGTTGAAATAAGTCTCCTATTGGTCCTCCCGTCTCCTAGGCAACGAGAGACTTCAACCCTATCATGTACTTGTTGAAATAAGTCTCCTATTGGTCCTCCCGTCTCCTAGGCAACGAGAGACTTCAACCCTAACATGTACTTGTTGAAATAAGTCTCTTATTGGTCCTCCCGTCTCCTAGGCAACGAGAGACTTCAACCCTATCATGTACTTGTTGAAATAAGTCTCCTATTTGTCCTCCCGTCTCCTAGGCAACGAGAGACTTCAACCCTATCATGTACTTGTTGAAATAAGTTTCCTATTGGTCCTCCCCTCTCCTAGGGAACAAGAGACTACAACCCTAAGCAGATGGCCGTCCGGGAGAAGGTGTTCAATACCATCGTGGGCTGCTTCAAACGCCACGGTGCTGAAACCATCGACACACCAGTCTTTGAACTCAAGGTACCGCCGTGACACTGCAACACACACCGCGGTAACACGTACCACCATAATGTGTACAGCCCTTCAAGTAGACTGCCTGGTTTGGTTTTTATGATGCGTTGTTGTTTCTCTGTGTAGGAAACGCTGACAGGGAAGTATGGCGAAGACTCCAAGCTGATCTACGACCTCAAAGACCAAGGTGGAGAGCTGCTGTCCCTCAGATATGATCTCACTGTATCCTTATGAGACACGCAGCAAACTCGTCGCTTATGTTGATAAGGCTTTTGTGTTTATATGGCCCAACACTAAATATGTTATAGTTATAGTCTCGGTATGATGGGATTCTGAAATTGCATGTGTGTGTGTATATATATATATATATATATATATATATATATATATATATATATATATATCATTTTTATTAAAATTATTAGAAATGTATTTGTTTATCATGTCGTTATATGTCATATTTAGTTGTTATAATTATGATGATTATTTTATTTTTTATTATTCATTTGTTTGCCATAATTGACCCTCGCATTGTGAATGCAATCTCGGTTGCGGCCGCTCTATGATGATGATATTTGCCATATTGTTCATTCAGTCCCATATGAACCTTTTTAGCTTCAATGAAGGCTATGTACTAATTAATACGCTAACCCGCCTTCGTTTGAGTGTCCTTGACACAGTGTCCTCAGGTTCCCTTTGCTCGCTTCCTCGCCATGAACAAGATCACCAACATCAAGCGCTACCACATCGCCAAGGTCTACCGGCGTGACAACCCAGCCATGACCCGGGGCCGCTACAGGGAGTTCTACCAGTGTGTACGTGGACCTTTTTAGATAATGTCGTGTTCAGGGAGTGGTGTTGGCTTCTGAAAGGAACCTCCCTGCTCACACATTAGTGTAGCGATTGACGGTGACACATGCAAAGACATTGTTGATATGCTGTGAAGTCGTCAAAGAGGAGATGTTAATCTGAACTCATTTTTTGTCAACTCATACAAATTCCAAGTTTAGTTGATACATATGTTCACCACATCGCCAAGGCACAAATTCCAAGGCACAAATTCCAAGTTTAGTTGATACATATGCTACCACATCGCCAAGGTCTACCGGCGTGACAACCCAGCCATGACCCGGGGCCGCTACAGGGAGTTCGACCAGTGTGTACGTGGACCTTTTTAGAGAAGGTCGTGTTCAGGGAGTGGTGTTGGCTTCTGAAAGGAACCTCCCTGCTCAAATATTAGTGTAGCGATTGACGGTGACACATGCAAAGACATTGTTGATATGCTGTGAAGTCGTCAAAGAGGAGATGTTAATCTGAACTCATTTTTTGTCAACTCATACAAATTCCAAGTTTTGTTGATACATATGTTCACAATCAGGAAGCTGTGTACGTGTTGCATCTGCCTTGAGCTGATCCCTGATCCAAGCTGGTCTTTGGGGAGAAACAAACAAAGTACATGGGTCTGAATCTCAAACGCATGACTGATGTTTGTCCACAGGACTTTGACATAGCGGGTCAGTACGACCCCATGATACCTGATGCAGAGTGTCTGAGGATCGTCCACGAGATCCTGAGTGAGCTGGACCTGGGAGACTTCTGCATCAAGGTGTCACTCCCTCAAACACAGACCGAAAAAATGCCCTCAAAGACAGATCCCCTTAAGAAGCCCTCACACACTCACTTAACGCTGTCCCCTTAAATCCTAGGTGAACGACAGGCGCATTCTGGACGGGATGTTCGCCGTGTGCGGTGTTCCCGACGACAAGTTCCGCACCATTTGCTCGACAGTGGACAAATTGGACAAGGTGCTTTCTGAATGTCCTGGTCTGGGAGTATTGATCAAAATTTGGCGTATACACCGGATGTATATTCTGTAAAAGCCTGCCTCGCCTCGTCTGACGGCCTGCGCTTGTCCTTCTGCTAGATGTGTTGGGAGGACGTGAGGACTGAGATGGTGAAGGAGAAGGGTTTGTCCGAGGAGGCTGCCGACCAGATCGGGCAGTATGTCAGCTTGCAGGGTAAGAGCGCCTCCATCTGCATTACCTGAGGGTTAACCCTTACCCTGGGCGGCAGTATAGCTGAGGAGGTAGTGCTGGTTCGATCCCCGGCTCCTAGCAAAAATCTTCATTGTGTATGAATGGGTGAATGTGAGCCATGACTTGTGAAGCGCTTTGGATAAAAGCGCTATATAAAAGCATCCATTACCCTGACCCTAACCCTTGAGGTTAGCCATGGTTGAAGGTGAATGTTATTTTCTACTGGTGTGAGGCTGTCCAAAGTTTGGTCCAAAGGTTTGCCATGGGCTGAAATCGACTTCAGAATGAAATCTCTCACCTGAGAGATTTGTAGTTTTGCGATGCTTAATGTAGTCTGTTGCTGATGTTCCATCCTCCCGTCTCCCAACTTAACTCCTACTGTGTCGTTGTAGGCGGGATGGACCTCGCGGAGCGCCTACTTCAAGACTCCAAGATGTCCCAGAGTAAGCAAGCCTGCGCGGGACTCAGCGATATGAAGCAGCTCTTCACCTACCTGCAGCTTTTCCAGGTCACAGACAAGGTGAGACAGACAAGAAGGACGTCATTACCAGAACTGCCTAGATAATGTCCTGCATCATTGAGCCACTACCGAGCTCTGGGGCGTACTACACACTGGGACATGGACATACTACACACTGGGACATGGGCATACTACACACTGGGACATGGACATACTACACACTGGGACATGGGCATACTACACACTGGGACATGGACATACTACACACTGGGACATGGACATGCTACACACTGGGACATGGACATACTACACACTGGGACATGGACATACTACACACTGGGACATGGACATACTACACACTGGGACATGGGCATACTACACACTGGGACATGGGCATACTACACACTGGGACATGGACATACTACACACTGGGACATGGACATACTACACACTGGGACATGGACATGCTACACACTGGGACATGGACATGCTACACACCGCAGGGTTTCTCACACATAGACTTTACTTTTATTTACCCAGATATATGTTAATGTTCATTTCGTAAAAAAAAAAATTCAAGACCACGACGAGCATCCATGATCAATTAACTAGTGATCAATGATCCCCTCGCTCTACTTCTCCTGTTCGCTCTGCTCTCGCGTCAAGGGTCTGCTGTAGGGATGGTAAGATTCACCGATTTGCATCGGTACACCGTCAAAATCACCGGTAAAATCAGATTTATTTTATTAACCAGATTTCTAAATCGCTAAAACTGTCCGGGATTATACTACTACACACTGAGACACATACTACACACTGAGACACATACTACACACTGAGACACATACTACACACAGACACATACTACACACTGGGACACATACTACACACTGAGACACATACTACACACTGAGACACATACTACACACTGAGACACATACTACACACTGGGACACATACTACACACTGAGACACATACTACACACTGAGACACATACTACACACTGAGACACATACTACACACTGGGACACATACTACACACTGAGACACATACTACACACTGAGACACATACTACACACTGAGACACATACTACACACTGAGACACATACTACACACTGAGACACATACTACACACTGGGACACATACTACACACAGACACATACTACACACTGGGACACATACTACACACTGAGACACATACTACACACTGAGACACATACTACACACTGAGACACATACTACACACTGGGACACATACTACACACTGAGACACATACTACACACTGGGACACATACTACACACTGAGACACATACTACACACTGAGACACATACTACACACTGAGACACATACTACACACTGAGACACATACTACACACTGGGACACATACTACACACTGGGACACATACTACACACTGGGACACATACTACACACTGAGACACATACTACACACTGAGACACATACTACACACTGAGACACATACTACACACTGGGACACATACTACACACTGGGATATACTACACACTGGGACACATACTACACACTGAGACACATACTACACACTGAGACACATACTACACACTGGGACACATACTACACACTGGGACACATACTACACACTGGGACACATACTACACACTGAGACACATACTACACACTGGGATATACTACACACTGGGACACATATTGGGGATATTCGTAATTATTAGTGATCCATGATATAAGTTAACCTCTCCCTGCAGGTGGTGTTTGACCTGAGCCTGGCCCGGGGTCTGGACTACTACACGGGTGTCATCTACGAGGCGACGCTCACCCAGGCCACTCCGGCACCCGCGGCGGGCGCCCTTGGCAGCGGGGAGGAGAGTGCCAGCGTGGGAAGCGTGGCGGGCGGTGGCCGCTACGACGGCCTGGTGGGCATGTTTGACCCCAAGGGCAGGAAGGTGCCCTGCGTGGGCGTGAGCATCGGCATCGAGAGGATCTTCTCCCTCATGGAGCAGAAGGTGGAGATGGAGAAGGTGCGCACCACGGGGGTCCAGGTGCTGGTGGCGTCGGCGCAGAAGAACTTGCTGGAGGAGCGGCTGAAGCTGGTGTCGGAGCTGTGGAGTGCAGGCATCAAGGTGAGATTTAGGATGCCACTTTATTATTAGGGATGGTGGAGCCATGTGAGTGTCACAATTATTTGCTCCTGCAATACTAATACTACTACTACTATGTCCACTGCATGTTGTGTTACTGGAAGTAAATGGTACTTCCAGTAACTAGCTATACTGCTAGGCGGCAGTATAGCTCAGGAGGTAGAGCGGTCGCCTCACAACCGAAAGGTCGCTGGTTCGATCCCCCGGCTCCTCCTAGCAAAAACTGTCGAGGTGTCCTTGAGCAAGACACCCTAATCCTAACTGCTCCTGACGTGCTGGCTGTCTCCTTGCATGGCTGACTCCGCCGTCGGTGTATGAATGGGTGAATGTGAGGCATGACTTGTAAAGCGCTTTGGATAAAAGCGCTATATAAAAAGCATCCATTACCATTACCATTACAGATATATATATGCTATAGAGCATGGATCCGGATCCAGGGGACCTTTTGGTGGGGTAGAGCTAATGGCTCTACTGAGGGCCCTCTAGTTGGAGGTATGTTCTACTGAGGGCCCTCTAGTTGGAGCTAATGGCTCTACTGAGGGCCCTCTAGTTGGAGGTATGTTCTACTGAGGGCCCTCTAGTTGGAGGTATGTTCTACTGAGGGCCCTCTAGTTGGAGCTAATGGCTCTACTGAGGGCCCTCTAGTTGGAGCTAATGGCTCCACTGAGGGCCCTCAATTTGGGCTAATGGCTCTCCCGAGGGCCCTCTAGTTGGAGCTAATGGCTCTACTGAGGGCCCTCTAGTTGGAGCTATGGGCTCTACTGAGGGCCCTCTAGTTGGAGCTATGGGCTCTACTGAGGGCCCTCTAGTTGGAGCTATGGGCTCTACTGAGGGCCCTCTAGTTGGAGCTAATAGCTCCACTGAGGGCCCTCTAGTTGGAGCTAATGGCTCTACTGAGGGCCCTCTAGTTGGAGCTAATGGCTCTACTGAGGGCCCTCTAGTTGGAGCTAATGGCTCCACTGAGGCCCTCTAGTTGGAGCTAATGGCTCCACTGAGGGCCCTCTAGTTGGAGCTAATGGCTCTACTGAGGGCCCTCTAGTTGGAGCTATGGGCTCTACTGAGGGCCCTCTAGTTGGAACTAATAGCTCTACTGAGGGCCCTCTAGTTGGAGATAATGGCTCCACTGAGGGCCCTCTAGTTGGAGCTAATGGCTCCACTGAGGGCCCTCTAGTTGGAGCTAATGGCTCCACTGAGGCCCTCTAGTTGGAGCTAATGGCTCCACTGAGGGCCCTCTAGTTGGAGCTAATGGCTCTACTGAGGGCCCTCTAGTTGGAGCTATGGGCTCTACTGAGGGCCCTCTAGTTGGAACTAATAGCTCTACTGAGGGCCCTCTAGTTGGAGATAATGGCTCCACTGAGGGCCCTCTAGTTGGAGCTAATGGCTCCACTGAGGGCCCTCTAGTTGGAGCTAATGGCTCTACTGAAGGCCCTCTAGTTGGAGCTAATGGCTCTACTGAGGGCCCTCTAGTTGGAGCTATGGGCTCTACCGAGGGCCCTCTAGTTGGACCTAATGGCTCTACTGAGGGCCCTCTAGTTGGAGCTAATGGCTCTACTGAGGGCCCTCTAGTTGGAGCTAATGGCTCTACTGAGGGCCCTCTAGTTGGAGCTAATGGCTCTACTGAGGGCCCTCTAGTTGGAGCTATGGGCTCTACTGAGGGCCCTCTAGTTGGAGCTAATGGCTCTACTGAGGGCCCTCTAGTTGGAGCTAATGGCTCTACTGAGGGCCCTCTAGTTGGAGCTATGGGCTCTACTGAGGGCCCTCTAGTTGGAGCTATGGGCTCTACTGAGGGCCCTCTAGTTGGAGCTATGGGCTCTACTGAGGGCCCTCTAGTTGGAGGTATGTTCTACTGAGGGCCCTCTAGTTGGAGGTATGTTCTACTGAGGGCCCTCTAGTTGGAGCTATGGGCTCTACTGAGGGCCCTCTTGTTGGAGCTAATGGCTCTACTGAGGGCCCTCTAGTTGGAGCTATGGGCTCTACTGAGGGCCCTCTAGTTGGAGCTAATGGCTCTACTGAGGGCCCTCTAGTTGGAGCTAATGGCTCTACTGAGGGCCCTCTAGTTGGAGCTAATGGCTCCACTGAGGGCCCTCTAGTTGGAGCTAATGGCTCTACTGAGGGCCCTCTAGTTGGAGCTATGGGCTCTACTGTGGGCCCTCTAGTTGGAGCTATGGGCTCTACTGAGGGCCCTCTAGTTGGAGCTATGGGCTCTACTGAGGGCCCTCTAGTTGGAGCTATGGGCTCTACTGAGGGCCCTCTAGTTGGAGCTATGGGCTCTACTGAGGGCCCTCTAGTTGGAGGTATGTTCTACTGAGGGCCCTCTAGTTGGAGCTATGGGCTCTACTGAGGGTCCTCTAGTTGGAGGTATGTTCTACTGAGGGCCCTCTAGTTGGAGCTATGGGCTCTACTGAGGGCCCGCTAGTTGGAGGTATGTTCTACTGAGGGCCCTCTAGTTGGAGGTATGTTCTGCTGAGGGCCCTCTAGTTGGAGGTATGTTCTACTGAGGGCCCTCTAGTTGGAGCTATGGGCTCTACTGAGGGCCCTCTAGTTGGAGCTATGGGCTCTACTGAGGGCCCTCTAGTTGGAGCTATGGGCTCTACTGAGGGCCCTCTAGTTGGAGCTATGGGCTCTACTGAGGGCCCTCTTGGAGCTATGGGCTCTACTGAGGGCCCTCTAGTTGGAGGTATGTTCTACTGAGGGCCCTCTAGTTGGATCTATGGGCTCTACTGAGGTTCCCTCTAGTTGGAGCTATGGGCTCTACTGGGGGCCCTCTAGTTGGAGCTATGGGCTCTACTGAGGGCCCTCTAGTCGGAGGTATGTTCTACTGAGGGCCCTCTAGTTGGAGCTATGGGCTCTACTGGGGGCCCTCTAGTTGGAGCTATGGGCTCTACTGGGGGCCCTCTAGTTGGAGGTATGGGCTCTACTGGGGGCCCTCTAGTTGGAGGTATGGGCTCTACTGAGGGTTGATGTCCTGTCACTATGCGCACTGATCAACAAATCGAGGATAAAAACCTGTAACTGAAATAGGGCTTGAATTGACTGACTGACTGACTGACTGACTGACTGTGTGTGTGTGTGTGTGTGTGTGTGTGTGTGTGTGTGTGTGTGTGTGTGTGTGTGTGTGTGTGTGTGTGTGTGTGTGTGTGTGTGTGTGTGTGTGTGTGTGCAGGCCGAGGCGATGTACAAGAAGAATCCTAAACTGCTGAGCCAGCTGCAGCACTGCGAGGAGTGTGGTATCCCCCTGGTGGCCATCTTGGGGGAGCAGGAGCTGAAGGACGGCGTGGTCAAACTGCGCACCGTGGCTAGCAGAGAGGAGGTGAGAGACGGTGTTACGCTCTGTTCTTCAGCCCGGTCACAGATGGTGTGTCCCGGGGGGAAGGTTGTTCACGCCAATCCGTTTAAAGGAAGTAGCTTCTGTGTTTGTCCAATATCTGTACTGATGTAAACTCTGAAACTGAGGAAAATAACTGGTGGAACGACTTTTAAGAAACAAGGATTAGTTATTTAAGTAAAGTTATTTAAGGTGCTGCAATTATTACACTTTCTCACAAACTGAGCAATACTGAAGATACTCACAAGACGATGTGTATCCAAAAAGAGTACGTTCTCTACATGTTGCCTTGTTGTCACAACCTGTACCAGGAGTACAAACCACCGAGTGCCTTTGGACGCCCTGAGAGGTTGACGCTCCAAGTTTAAATATTTTAACAGTTGATGCAGACTGTTGAGGCAGTCCGACTTGTGTGACTGCTAAAATAATATAAAGTAAGAGTTATTCATGAATAACGTTTATACTGCCAGACAGAAGGAGAACCTGGAAGAAAATGGTTTCAATATAGTATTAACAATAGAGCATCATAATAGTGATGTAACAATACAGTATCAGATTAGATATATAACAGTAACAATATAGTATCAGAATAGATATCTAACAATAACAATATAGTATCAGAATAGATATCTAACAATAACATTATAGTATCAGAATAGAGTGTTATTCCATGTTCACTCTACCGGACAGCTGCTGGTTCAACCCAAACGGGCAGCTTCAAACACACAACCTCTAGACATGGACATGAGGCAGCTTCAAACACACAACCTCTAGACATGGACATGAGGCAGCTTCAAACACACAACCTCTAGACATGGACATGAGGCAGCTTCAAACACACAACCTCTAGACATGGACATGAGGCAGCTTCAAACACACAACCTCTAGACATGGACATGAGGCAGCTTCAAACACACAACCTCTAGACATGGACATGAGGCAGCTTCAAACACAACCTCTAGACATGGACATGAGGCAGCTTCTAACACACAACCTCTAGACATGGACATGAGGCAGCTTCAAACACACAACCTCTAGACATGGACATGAGGCAGCTTCAAACACACAACCTCTAGACATGGACATGAGGCAGCTTCAAACACACAACCTCTAGACATGGACATGAGGCAGCTTCAAACACACAACCTCTAGACATGGACATGAGGCAGCTTCAAACACACAACCTCTAGACATGGACATGAGGCAGCTTCAAACACACAACCTCTAGACATGGACATGAGGCAGCTTCAAACACACAACCTCTAGACATGGACATGAGGCAGCTTCAAACACACAACCTCTAGACATGGACATGAGGCAGCTTCAAACACACAACCTCTAGACATGGACATGAGGCAGCTTCAAACACACAACCTCTAGACATGGACATGAGGCAGCTTCAAACACACAACCTCTAGACATGGACATGAGGCAGCTTCAAACACACAACCTCTAGACATGGACATGAGGCAGCTTCTAACACACAACCTCTAGACATGGACATGAGGCAGCTTCAAACACACAACCTCTAGACATGGACATGAGGCAGCTTCAAACACACAACCTCTAGACATGGACATGAGGCAGCTTCAAACACACAACCTCTAGACATGGACATGAGGCAGCTTCAAACACAACCTCTAGACATGGACATGAGGCTGTGGGCCTTGGAAGTTTATTTTCAAATGAAGGCCGTTTTGGTTTATTTTGTGTAACTTAAGACGCTGTGCATGGCTTTCTGCTTGCAGGTGGATGTCTCTAGAGCGGACCTCATAGAAGAGATCCGGAAGAGGACTGCCGAGGTGTAAGCCTCCATATGAAGGCTGAACGTGTTCCCTTCATTATTGTTAATGAAACGGCCTTAAGTGTATTTAGTTCAATACTTCTCCATTTAGACATCGACCCAAAGCTATAAAGCTTGCTATATTGAAGTTACAAACCGGGGTGTAATTTATATATATATATATATATATATATATAAATGGCTTGTCAAACATTGCCAATAAAAGGTGTCTGTAAACATTCCTGGTTTCCTTTTTGTATAAAAAAACAAATGTTTTGCTGTGGGAATAATGAAGCGCTATGGCGCTTTGCCATAAACCTTATTATAGGTTCTCTTTTGGGGCTCCTTAGGTTTGTGACAGTCTAATACCGTTTTCACACTGGGCTTAAATACGGTATTCGCGGCTATATGTATATATATATATATATATATATATATATATATATATATATATATATATATATATATATATATATATATATATATATATATATATATATATATATATATATATATATATATATATATATATATATATATATATATATATATGTGTGTGTGTGTGTGTGTGTGTGTGTATGTATATATATATATGTATATATGTATGTGTATATGTATATATATTAGAGGTGGGACGATCGATCGACTTCCGATCATTATCGGCCGATTTTGAAGAAAAATGCGCAATCGGAGAATGCCGATCTTGCTTTAATGTTGCCGATTTCATAGCCGATCCTGAACGTGAGAAACACGTGAGCTCATCTCTTTACCAGCGAGTAAAACATGTGGGGCCCCGCCTCTTTTCTAAACAGAGTGATACTCGCCCTGCCTCAACATGTCTTTACCCAGGAATGCATGATGGATGAAACTGTTCTATAATGCAGGGGTTCCCACCCTTTGTTGTGCCACGGACCGGCAGATACATCTCGCGGACCGGTTGTCAATTTTCGCGGACCGGTTGTCAAAGTGTGTGTCAACACACACCCCTAACAAAACGGCAGGGCTCGATTTAAGTATAAACGCGCATGTACGCGGAGCGCCCGTAACAAAACCGGCTCGTTCGCGACCGACACGTCACTAGCGCGTAGTCTCTTTAGTAGCGCGTGCAACTGAAAGTCTCTCGTTATGCCGCCGATATATATTTAATCTATATATATAGATTATACCGCTATATAATCTATATATATAGATTATACCGCTATATAATCTATATATATATAGATTATACTATATATATCATCTCTATATATAGATTATACCGCCCGCCGTTCACCTATACTCAAATTATTTGAGTCAAATATGATGATAAACACAGCTGTTTCGCGGCCCGGCAGTAACACCTCCACGGCCCGGTACCGGTCCGCGGCCCGGCGTTTGGGAACCCCTGCTATAATAGACTGCTATAGCAGCAATACACTGTAGACCGCTATAGCTGCAAAACAAATTTAAAAATCGGTGATCGGTGGGGCAGATATTTCTCATTGTGATCGGTGATCGGTGGCAAAAAACGTGATCGTCCCATCCCTAATATATATATATGTGTATGTATATATATATATATATATATATATATGTGTATATATATGTATGTATGTACTGTATGTATGTATGTATGTATATGTGTATGTATATATGTATATGTATGTATATATATATGTATATATATATATATATATATATATGTATATATATATAATGCAGTGACAGTTATTTAATATGTTAAGGATTAGTTATATTTATACAGTCTTACAGTTACAACTGGCTCTTTTAGCTCATCCATAATGCTGATGTGGCCCGGGGTGAAAATGAGTTTGACACCCCTGGCCTAAAGGCACACCAACAGATAGCACATCTGGAACAGCTTAATACATCTCAATGTCCTTGGGGTCTACCAGCAGATTATGCTGAAGCCACCTACTGCAATGTATAGAGGATCAAAAGACAGTATTTTAGATTATAATAAGGGTATAAAAATACACTACATTAATTACATTTGATTCTTAAAATTGATTATTACCTTTATTTTTATAGCGATATTCTGTGTTCTACAATATTAACTGAAAGGTGTGTAAGGATCTCAACAAACTATTTTTTATTTTCTCTTTTCTTTCCAATTGTCTCCAGGATTATTTGGTTTCTTTCCGATGTTAGTTTCCCAGTTTGCAATGAGGCCTCCATGCTTTTCCAGAAGTCCAGCTCTGAGCGCAAAAGTTTTGCCCTGGATCTGATTAACTGTGAGGCTTCACTTTTGCTCCCTTTGGCCAAATCAATGCTCTCACTATAAATAGTGTAGATGTCCAAACCAATGAACAGGGCACTGACAGTGATACCAACAACCCTGGCTGTTTTGGAGATTGCCTGGGTTCCTTTAAGCCCTGCCTGGCCTACATCTGGGATTTCTGACGACATTTTCGTCTCACTGCAAGCTGGCCAGTGCGTGTGGTTAACTCTTTATTTCTTAGCGCTTTCAGAGCCGAGAACTTCTCACGAAATGTTTTTACATTTCGGCCAATTGAAAAAATATTTCCCCCACCCCGACTACCCTCTTAACAACATCCAAATAATCCGCTCCTAATGTCAACTCCCTCTGGTGGGCCACCTCCTCCAGGCAAGCCTGGATCTGACTCATGTCCTTAATAAAGTGGTGGAAAACCTCATTGGCTTTATTCTCCTGTGTTTTATTGACTACCATCTCTGTTACCCCGGTGACTGCACTGTAGACTCCACTGGTAATTCCCAGCCCCATCCCACCCCAGGTCAGACCCAGAGATGCCCCAGCTGTAAAAGGGGCTAGAACCAGTCCAGAAATGGATAAAACACCACCCACCACCCCCACTGAGCTACCAGCGATGGAGGAGATCTGAGAGCCCTTCTTCATACTGTCCAGCTGGTTGGCCGTACCTTCTTCAAGGAATGTATACATTCTGGCTTGGCACTTTGTGAATTGGTCGATGAAGCAAGACACAGATATTTCTTGGAATAGGTACACCAGTCTGAAGTGTGGGTCCATCCTGAGAAAATGAGTTCAGAAAGAGGCTTCAACATGGTTAGTTTGGTGGAAATTAGTGTTAGTTCCATGTTCATTTTCCTAAACGACCTGGCTATAAGCCGGATTAGGGAAAGTGAAAAATGACAAATAACCAAAAATACTAAAAGTGGAATTGATTGGATATGTTCACTTGCTGCTGATTGGAACTGAAAACAAAATGATTAACTGGTGTGTGTGTTTGTGAAAATGTTTAGGTTTGTGGACAATTAAAAATATATGGAAAATATTACTGTTGATCTAGCCCATAGGATTGATGCTTACCTGATATGAGACAGCTGGTTGACATGAGAAAGGATGTTTTGCATTTCATCATCAGGGAAATCCCCAGCAAAGTGAATCGAATGTCGCTTGTGACCACAGTCAATAGAGCTGTGAATGACATGTCAAGTTATACCTCTTCCACATCGCCTTGAGACTGTGCCATTAGTGAATGACTCCAGGAATGCGTCTCTAAAATCCAATGCTTATGTTTATAATAAGACATCCTACCTTATTTCCATTCCCGAGCAGATCTTCTCAGTCGATTGAATGTACTTGTCCAACTCCAACACAAAGACGTCCACATTGAGGAGGTCTGGCAGGAAGAAGGCTGAAGCATTTCTCTTAAACAGCAGGAGGAGAGGGCAGACCAGGCGGGCTGCAAAGATGCTGACTTCAACTCTTTTGAGGCCGCATCTCCCGTAGATCATCTCCTTAACATCTTCCCCCGGGAACATGTGCAGAGAGGAGACCGCAAGCTTCTCTATGGCCTCCAGGTAGTAGCCAAGCTTCTCCATTCCTTTTACAGTGTTGTTCAGGACCATAGCCAGCTTTTCAGGCTCCCGGCTCTGTTGGATGGACCTCAGCATCCTTAAGTCTGTCTTCCACTCCTCCATCCATTTACAATGTCCGTCGCAGAATTGTGTGACTGTGTCAACGTAGTCCAGTGTATCTGAGGCATACAGCCGCACAGCATTTACTGCTTTCTCTCTGAACAAGAAAGAAGAGGCAAAAAAGACTCCGTCAATTACGTATTTTCTCTTTTCGGGTATAGATATATGGGTATAGGCATACCTATATATCTACCCATAGCCTTTTTGGTGTAAGATGGTACCCCAGGCACATTTGTTTTAAATACATTTATATTGAAATACTCAGGTGTAATAAAAATATACTTTAAAGGAATACTTTGTTGGTTTTCAACCAGGTTTGTACCATTAGGATGTGGGTAGTATATGAAAATGAACAATGATCAATTCCCCTCCATTTGCCAGCATTCAGTTATTTGTGCTCTGGCAAAAGTCCCATGTTCCAACTGTTGTTCTCTGGTCATGTAGCACCAGTTCTCTAGGGCTGTTGTTCCAACTGTTGTTCTCTGGTCATGTAGCACCAGTTCTCTAGGGCTGTTGTTCCAACTGTTGTTCTCTGGTCATGTAGCACCAGTTCTCTAGGGCTGTTGTTCCAACTGTTGTTCTTTGGTCATGTAGCACCAGTTCTCTAGGGCTGTTGTTCCAACTGTTGTTCTCTGGTCATGTAGTGAATGTACATTTTTTTTTTTTTTTTAAAGTATGATAGTGTAATGTTAATGACATGTTATGAAAGTGGTCCCGTTTCAACTTTGCATAAGCTTGACTTATGCATTAATTGAATTACAATGGGCCGTACTGATATATCTGCGGCTTTGAATTAGTTGTTTTGGTCCAAGTGCAATTGCTTCACATAACAGTAACAGTTTAGTCCACTATTGATGTAATAGTATTATTCATTATTATAGTAAACCTGCACCTTTGCGACCCCTGTGGGAGAAAAGTTTAACTGTGGCCTCTCAGCTATCCGTTTTCCGATAGCATTTAGAAATTCTAAGAACACACATAAACAAGACATATTCAGGGAAAGTCATTAAAGGCCGATGCGGAAACCTGGTTGAAAGATTTTCAAAAAAAGACCACCACATACTACTAATACTAGCGTATTTGAAGTATCATATCAACCTTACTGCAATACCATTCAAGAGGATTTCAATTGCACTGGTGCCATAGTCAAAGTGTACTGCTAGTGTTTGTTAGATAGCAACAAAACATACTTTTATTAGTGCACTTAAGTGTACGAATAATATACTACAATAGCCATTTTAGCATCCCAAGTCAAGTTGAAGTATGCTTACAACTATATAAATATATACATATATACAGTGTATATATATATATATATAAATATATACATATATACAGTGTATATATATATATATATATATATATATATATATATATATATATATATATATATATATAAAACATTTTAAATGAGGCTAACCTCAGAGATTGTATTCTGGCGTAAGTTTGCATCTCAGCAGTCGACATAGTACTTGTTTCCTTTTCAGATTTGCCAAATAAGATATAGTGACAATATTAAAAGCATGCCAATGTTGCTTGGTTTGTATGGGAATTGAAAGTTCTCCAACGAAGGTCAGCAATGAAAGGCACACACTAATGCAGCAAATGTTGTCCAACCTGAATCTAGCATTGACCAATAAGTGAATACAGGTGGAAGTGTTCAGATGTGTTCAGACCAGAAAGTCCACCCACCAGCACCTGCGTGCAGTTGGAGGACAATGAAGATCAGAGGCGTTGTCACATACTGAATAGTCAGGAATTCAGCCTTGTTATGTCTCAACAGAAGTGCAGCATGAAGCCGATTAGAACCATAACACGGATGCTGTAAAGGAATGGAGTGGGGCACAGCATGAGGTTTCAGAGAGTTACACAAAACAACACTACAGGTAACCCACAACGCATGTTAAAACATTTTTGACAAGGTTCACACAATATTATAGCAGTACGCTGCCACAAGGCAATACACTGGCTGCTTGAGGCTCCTCCCGAAGACAAGGACACAGGGTTATGAGGAATCAGGTTTATTGCAGAGTTTTGAATCACGGTGATCAGAGCAGTTGGCATCTGCCAGAGCTCTTTTTTCGAGTGTGTGACGGTGGCTGGTTTGAACAGTGGGCCCACAGGTGTGCAGCCTCACCAGCCCTAGAGTAATCAGTCCAGGCCAGGTGAGGCTGCTTAAACCAGCCACCAACCACACACACTCCACATACCCCTAATGCCAAATTTAGGCTGGGGAAAATCCCCAAAATGGTCTCTTAAGGGCTCCTCCCAAAGACAAGGACCCAGGTTGAATGAGGAATCCCGTATATTGCAGAGTTTTTGAATCAAGGTGAACACAGCAATTGGTATCTGCTAGAGCTATTTTCTGGAGTGTGTTTGGTGGTGGCTGGTTTAACATGTGGACCTTGATTAACAAGGACCCACAGGTGTGTAGCCTCACCAGCCATAGAGTAATCAGTCTGACTCAGGACAGGTGAGGCTGCTTAAACCAGCCACTAAACACACACACACACACACACACACACACACACTCCACACATATAGATATAGAAATATAGAAAATGTATCTTTCTCAGATTCAGATCAGATTTGGTTCATTTGTCACATGGATAAGGTATTGTGTAGTGTACAGTGAAATGTTATAGCCAGCTCCAAAAGTGTGCAAAATAACACAAATATTTACATAATTGTAGTATAAATATGAAAATGACATTATAAACAGTATAACTATAAGTGTAAATACAGCTGTAAAGTGTAAAAGTGTGTTGTTTAGTGCAGATAGTCCAGTTGCTGTGGAATTCTACTGTTGAATATTTCACATACATTTGGTTAGAAGTGTGGATTGAAGTATTATCATACCTGGGCAATATCTTTGTTCACGTGAACTCAGAAACAGTGACTTGTTTTCCTGTTGTGTCCCACTGCTGATATCATGTGGTGTTTGTTGACAATTGCAGAATCCTTCACCCCAATCTCTAGAAAATACCTTCTTTCAGAAGGCAAGTTATCATTTTCATGTGACTTTATTATTTTAAACTGTGAATTTCACATTAGGGTTGGATTAGGTAGCTATAGTTAGTAAAGAAGTTAGAAAGTTTATTTTTGAAAAAAAATTTAAGATGTTTAATTGCCATTTGTAACAAGTACAATGGCATGCGTACACCCCATTCCCTCACACAGTAGGAATGTCCTACAACAATACTATACTTTACTATACAATACTATATGATACTAAACAATATTATACTGTAAACAACACTTTAAGCTACCTATGATATGCTATACTATAAACAACTATGTACTTTACTTTATACTATACTATAACAATACTGTACACAATAAAAATAACAATAAAGTGACATATGGATGATATATACATATGCATTCTGGCAGACAGTTAGATTAATATCTGAAGTCTGATGGAAGACTTATTATAGAATTTATTTTCTTTGGCTTCATATTTGTTTCGACCAATCATGTTGCTGTAGGCAGGGATCTGTAAGAGCTTAATCGGCAGTATTTTTTGTATGTGACCAATAAAGATAATTCAAAATCCTCCAGATTTAGGTTCATAAATTGAAATGGCCCAGAGCCCAGAGCCAGATCTTTGATGTGGGATCTCTTACTAACCGTATTGACACCCACATCGAGGACAGGGCCGTCTACCGAGGCTGCCTCTCCCCTGCTCACCCTAAGGTCTGTCTCCCTGCCAGACCTCAGACCTCCTACACATCTGGAGGCTGTAGGTGAAAGCGGGTCACGTAGAGGCTACACACGACTTCTGGTAGGCCGGAATCCAGGACCCCTGCATCTGGGCTGGATTCATGGACTACCTGGGGGCCCCCAGTGGACACGGCACACAACGCTAACTGGAAGCTAATTCATGAGTCATTCTTTGCCAAACATGGTTGTATTTACTGTGAATGTTGAATTTATATTTCCTGCCACCAAGACTGAACATTAAAAAATAAGCTGCCACATCTTGGAAACCATCAACTAATCCAACTTGACTATCGAACAAAGGAATATATATAATATATGAAAAATAAACGTAGGAGCGAAGCTTCAGTTTTTGAAACACTGTTTCACAAATGTGTTTAGGCTATTTTGTCAATCAAAATGAGTGTCACCAAATGAAATGTATATATTTTGTTCAAAGTAGCCTTTCAGGCCTTCAGTTTATTAGAACTTATAAAAACGAAATAGAGCTGGGGTAAACTTGTGGTTGCCTTGGTCTTTAATTAACCCCCCCCCCTGCATCTCATCCAAGACGTCCAATGGCTGGGCACAAGGTGTGCACCAATAGCACCCAATCAATAGGCTGGGCGTAATGAAGAGAGACCTCGATTGGAAGTCGTCTGAAGTACTACAAGTATCACTCTCTTGGAATCACCGCATATTGAAGGTAATGCGATGCCATTTCCCCAATGTTCGCGTTCAATTGGATACGAAATAGGAAAATATGAAATATGAAAAGTCTGCGTCAGTACCGCAAACTGGTGGCGCTCCGGGCCCCATGAGGTGCGCTAACCGGGGCCTCGACTGAATCACCGGGGCCTCTACTGGCTCTAACATTAGTTTGGAGGTTGTTTTTTAAACTATGCGACGTTGTTTCAATGCGCGTATGACGTCGTTTGTGTGCAGTTGTTTGTTACATTTAGCGGGTTGTGTCCTCGTGTCGGTTTGGTAAACACGGACGAGTTTGTTTTCTAAACCTCCAGATGCTGAATCCGCAGCGGCTGCAGGCCTTGGAGAAATGGAAGAGGGAGAACGGGATCAAACTTTCTCAAGTGAACGGCCAGAGGAAGTATGGAGGACCTCCAGACGGTGAGGAAGCCCAAATATCCCCAAATATATATATATATATATCAAATGTGTATTTGATATATTTTTAACTTAAGTTTACATATGACGCAATGTTGTTTTTAAACATACAATATTAAACCCATGATTAGGTACTAGTCTGGCTTGTCTGCTTAGTCATTTGTTTATTTGGTGGAAAGCAGTGTGATGTCATTATATCCCATATACCCGTCCATTGAGGAAAGGGAGGACCATCCTCTCTAACATTTCAGAGAAAAAAAACCATGTTAAATACAGACATTTAACAGATTAATCTGTGAAAATACTGATAAAAAAATGCTTTTTCTAACGCTTCAAAGTCACACATGTGTGTCAAAATAGCACCACCAGCGAAGTCCATTATAAACTCCAGAAACATGGCGGCTGGCGAGTCCTGGTTTAACGTGAGTGTGTATGGCGCTCAGGGAGGACCATTCTCCCCTTTCCTCCCTTAGGGCGGGTCTAGCCAGGTGCTCTGTGAACCAATCAGCAGAGCTCCCTGAGCTGGTGAATACTCAATCAGTTTTTTGGGGGGCGGGTTATCATCATGTAATTTATCTTGTGTCATTCATTAATTCCACGTTCCAGAAATAGTCATTTATTTGAGATTGAAACTTGAGTTCCTTCTCAAAGCGTTCCATGGCTGACCGGGACGAGGAGGTGTTTCTTTGGGTCGCGATTCGACAATTGACGTGATTTACGTGCATTACTGGTTTTACTTTATGATTGTATGTCTTATTTTAATTAAATACAGGTAAATATACTTTACACAAAACGATTCTCCCTCAAAGCTCAATCAATTTAAATTACGTTAGGTTTGTTCGATAGCACAAGCCACTGTGCATGTAACTTCTATTCTGATATTCATCATAAATGGATTAATCGCTAAATATTTATTTTTCATCAAAAAAAATGCTTCTTCCCCCTCGGATCACAATCGGTTTACATTCAGTTTGGCTTATGGTGCCCTCACACCATAGCGATCACCAGTTGCGTATGGTTGCGAATATAAAATAGTGGTCATAAGTTCCGAACGCAACTAATAGGTTTTATAGGTTTGAAATACGTAACAAGCACGCAGGTGATCGCAGAGTAAGTTCGGAAATTTTGAACATGTTCAATAATTCTCGCGATCAATTTATACGCAACAGGTACGCTACGCACGCAACACGATTGCAACAGGTACGCTACGCACGCAACACGATCGCAACAGGTACGCAACTCGTAAGTTATGAATGCAGTCCAAATTTGAGGTATCTGGCCAGGTTTTGGGGTCACCTTTATCTGATTTCTTGGTTCTTTCCCCATGTTGACTCTTCGATGACCAAATCAGAAGGAAACACTGGCTCCGCTTTTATAGGTGACCGATATTCGCAAATACCACGCAACTAGCACGCAGGTGAAACGTAACTTGTAAGTTCTGCACGCAACCCATAGGTCGAATAGGTTACTAATTGACAAAATAGTTTTCGGTTGCGTTTGGTGCGTATACAAATATTTTTTACACGCAACTCATAGGTTTCAGCATACGCTATGGTGTGAGGGCACCATTACATGCTAAAATGACCCACTAACACACTGTCAACATTTATAGTGATGCTCCTTCCTTCCTCCCCTACTCTCACAACCAACAGCTGCCACTGCCATATACATAATGTCAGATACAAGATATTTATTGGCCATTTGCAACAAGTACAATCGAAAGTTACTCCCATTCCCTCCTGCAGTATGAATCTCCAAAACAATACCATTAAAAAAATACTATATACAATAAAAATAAACACAAAAAGAACCACAAAGTGGATGATATGTACATGTGTTGAGAGAGGGAGAGAGAATACTATCTATTTCTTATTTTACAGTACAACATATTGGGTGGGTCCTGACAACGAAAGCGACCTCACAGGTCATGACATAAACAGCTTAATGAACCCCCTGCACATGGAAGTGTAAAGCGTACTTTTTTTTACACTTTTTCCAAATAAATGATTCTGCGGAAGCGCAAGAAGTGCCAACAAAAGGTTGGCCTTATATACTGGTCCCCGCCTCATTTGTGTTGATCTCACGGAAGGTGTTTGTTTGTGTTGTGTTACCCCCCCCCCCCCATCTGCGTCACCTCAAACCGTCTCCAGGGTGGGAGGGGCCCGTCCCGGCCGGCGGCTGCGAGGTCTTCGTCGGCCGCTTCCCCCCGGAGACCTACGAGGACCTGCTCATCCCCTTGTTCAGCGCCGTGGGCCCACTGTGGGAGTTCCGCCTCATGATGAACTTCAGCGGGCAGAACCGGGGCTTCGCCTACGCCAAGTACAGCACCCGGGCCCTGGCGGCCGCCGCCGTCTGCCAGCTGCACGGCCACGAGCTGGAGCCCGGGCTGCGCCTGAGCGTCCGCCACAGCACTGAGAAGCGGCAGCTGTGCCTCGGGGAGCTGCCCGCCAGCACTCGGTGGGCGGAGCTACTGCGGGTAGGTCTGGAGGGTGGGCGGAGCTACTGCGGGTAGGTCTGGGGGGGTGGGCGGAGCTACTGCGGGTAGGTCTGGGGGGTGGGCGGAGCTACTGCGGGTAGGTCTGGGGGGTGGGCGGAGCTACTGTGGGTAGGTCTGGGGGGTGGGCGGAGCTACTGCGGGTAGGTCTGGGGGGGTCGGCGGAGCTACTGCGGGTAGGTCTGGTGGGCGGAGCTACTGCGGGTAGGTCTGGTGGGCGGAGCTACTTTAAAATGCCTTTTGCACAGTTCACCATCATCATATATCATCCATCAGTCACTTCTGTTAAGTCAGTTATTTTATTCTGTGCAGTATTGTTATAGTATAGTTGTTTATACTACCTATGATATGCTATACTATATAGTGTTGTTTACAGTATTGTTTAGTATAGAATTGGTGTAGCAAATTCATACTGCAGGAGTGAATGGGGACTACCTCATCTCTGTACTCGGCCTCATTCTAGTCGCTTATCAGGCTGTGGTGTCGTTTGCAAACATAATAATCCGGTACAGTCATATATGTATGTATGTTTCTGGAAACAAGGTGCTGATGCATTTATCCAGCGGTGTGGAAGGTTTATCCCTGAAGTCGGGGCCTGACATCAAGGGTATGTCTGCGTTGGTGGTCTACGAGTCCCACCATGCCGCATCCATGGCCAAGAAAGTTATGGTTGAAGGTATGTATTGGTGAATTCAATATTTATTGGTCAATGTATTCTGCAGGTTAACAATGTTCCAATATTAAATATTGTCGTTGAATGTCATCTATTGGTCAAAACCCAGCTATTGGTAAGATTTGAAGGAATCTCATGGTTGTGTGGGAGGGTGCTTCAGGGGAATTGAGAATAGAATCCTGGGTCATTAAGTTAACCTTTAGTGGCATTTGAGGGGGTCTTGGCTCTGGGGGGAGGGGGACTCCCTTCAACATTGAGAGAGTTTGGAAGCTTGTGAAATACTTTGACCCCTGTATCTCCACATGGCGTCTTTGTCCAGGTTTCAAGAAGCTGTTCTCCCTGAGGGTCTCCGTCAAGTGGCAGCAGTGTCCGTCCATGAACAGAGGGGGCGGCCTCCGCCTGCCGAGCCCCTCCCCCACCAAGACCGCCTTCAACAGAGCGGTGGGGGCGCCGGTGTCTCCTCCCCCTCCCCCCAATGTGGAGGAGGAGGAGAAGGAGGCGGTGACGACGACGACGACGGCGGCGTGCGGCCTCTCCCTGCTCGGTCAGCTGTGCGGCACCTCGCCCGCCATGGCGCTGGAGTTCAGCCACGTGGACGAGGGCGGATGTGTCCACTTCGCCTACCGAGTGCGTCTCCCCGGGGCCGGGGGCCGCCCCCTCTGCGGCACCGCCGCCGCCACGCTGAGCCACGACGCGGCGGCCACGCTGGACCGTGTGCGCCAGTCGGTGGCCTGGCAGGTCCTGGCCGCCGTGAACAGGCGCACTAGTTCCTTACTGTTTTATACTTGTTTATAAGTGGTTCATTACTGGTACATGTTTAAACACTTTTGCCTTGACCGTTGCATTTTCTTTGTTTAAGTGTTTTTAGTGATGTTCTTTGACAATTGTAATGTTGTAAGGCATGCTTTTATTTATATATATATTATAGTGTTGTGTTGAGTGTTTTGATATTTTTTTTTTGGTTTGTTTGTTCTGTTCTATTTGAATCTAAATAAGCTGCTTGTTGAAGATCATGAAAGTTAAAAAAATGATTGTTCTGCATTTGGGTGTTTTACATGTTGGTTTGTCGATTAAATGATCCACATCCTCGTTTCAGTGTTGGACTGAGTATATCCAGTGTTTAGATCAGGGGTGTCAAACTCATTTTCACCCCGGGCCACATCAGCATTATGGTTGACCTAAAAGAGCCAGTTGTAACTGTAAGACTGTAAATATAACTAATCCTTAACATATTAAATAACTAACTGCATTTGATTATTATTTATTGAAATGTACAAATATTGTACATACATTAACATAAAGCAGGCACATTGCTCTGTGTTATAAGTAAATCAGTAAACCTTTGGCTGCATGAACACATACGCCTGTAAACACACTGAATACATTGCTACACATACAAAGTAGTATATGTAATTAACTCAAAATAACAATAAGGGTTGTCTCAGTTCACAACTATACTGGTCAAGTTCTGGGTGAAGTTGATGAGGTGATGCTGCTTGACCTTGAACACACCAAGTAGATCCCTAGGACACCATATCACACCATCCTGATCATGTTCTGAAAATAACAAACAAAACAAAATGCAAGCACAATCATTCAATTGCACACATTACACTGTGCTTATTCATGGTTGAAATACATTTTATTATATTTTTAATTCAGGTTTTTAAAAATGCTTACCTATTTGTTTTCTGGTCGGATGCCTGACACCGTTTTCCTGTGGTCAGTCCGTCAATGTCTGGCTTCAGGTCTTGTGCTGTAGCAATCCGTAGAACAGCGTGGAGGTTGTCATCTGTGATGCGTGATCTGTGCTTGGTCTTGTTTAGATTCATTATTGAAAACATATGTTCGCACAGGTAGGTGGTCCCAGACATGGACAGAACACGGGCAGCATGAAGTCGGAGCTGTGGCATCAAAGCGGGGGTGAGAAGACCGTAAAATTCCTCGATTGCAGCATCCTGGAACTTTGCTCTCAGGCCGCTGTTGCTTTGAAGCTCTATTAACTCCATCTGAAGGAGATGGTGTTGTGTTTAATAAGACTGGACTACGATTTTTAGGTTGACCGTTTATTGTACACACTGCCATGACGTCAACAACTGTGTCCGGTTCACACACCCCAAAACTCCCAGTCACACCGGATGTAACGCATACATAACATTTCCCCCCCCCCACAAGGAACCCAATTAACTTTTAACTTTAACTCTAGATGAACTGGGTAGACTGCCAGTCACCAGCATAGCCATGTGGATTATTCTGCCACGCAACAGACTAAGCTCTGAACATTACCCCTGAGAGTCACAAGCTCACAATATAGTCCTCCAAGTATCTTGGTCTGACCCGGACACGGGCCGGACGAGCTTCAGGACGAACCACTGGCTCATCCGGCTCAGGTGGGAACCCGGCTGGACCCTGCAACTGCTCATCAGGAAAGCAAAGTCCCCGTCCTCCCCGGGCCCTGGGTCCACGATGGGGGGCGGTGCCACCTTCTGAAGCCGGCTTGCGTGCCACCGTGATCTGTCGGCCAGACGAAAGGTGGCTGGCCCCAGTTGAGCGGTGACCTTCATCGGCACCATCCAGAAGGATAGCAGCTTGTGGTCCCGGTTAGGACGGTGAATCCTGACCCAGTCCCCCACTGTGAAGGGAGGCGCTCTCACCCTCCGTTTCTTGTCGAAACGCTGCTTTGTGCAACGCTGAGCCTCTGCGACCCTGGCGCTCTGGCAGGGTGCTGCTGCTGGCGTGACGGCCGCCGGGGCCCGTAGCCGATCCAAAGGGAGCTGCAGCTCACGGCCCATCATCAAGAGGGCTGGGGAGTTGCCGATAGTTGAGTGTGGCGTCGCCCGGTAGTGAAGCAGGGTGCGGAGCAGCGTTGCTGAAATGGAAGACCATCTGCCAGGTGTGCTCTGACCCCGTTCTTTAGGGTTTGGTTTAACCTTTGCTTGCGGGTGGTAGAAAGCTGTATGGATGTGTCTGATCCCCCTCTCCTCCAAAAAGGTGGCGAACTCAGCTGAGACAAACTGTGGGCCATTATCTGTAGTGATGGCGTTAGGACTGCCCCACCGAGCAAACAGAGAGGAGAGAAAGTCTGTGACCACCTGAGCCGTTACGGACCCCGTGGCGACCACCTCTGGCCATTTCGAATGGAGGTCGTAGGCCACCAGGAGGAAGCGTTGGTGGTGCGGGACGCCATGGAGCTCCCCACAGATGTCCAGCTGGATGTGCTCCCAAGGCACGCGTGGCCACTGCAAGGGCTGCAGGGGCGATGGGGGTGGTGGGTGATGGGTTTTGCCACTGAGCAGGCAGGCCGTGCACTCCTTCACCACTGTCTCTATATCTCGATCTATGCCCGGCCACCACACCAAATCCCTGCAGCGCTTTTTCACCTTTATGATACACAGGTGGCCCTCATGCGCCATAGCAGAAACGCGTGCCCTGAGGTCGATGGGGACGAACGTGCGGAGGCCCCGGGCCACGCAGACACCATTCCAGCAGGTCAGCTCGTCCTTGACCCGATGAAAAGATGCCAGCTCCTCTGGGACCTTCGCAGGCCACCCCTCCCGGATGTAAGTGCGGAGCCGGGAGAGCATGGGGTCCTCCTCCGATGCGAGCCGAAGGTCCTCCAGGGAAACCGCGGTCTGGAGCGGGGCATGGAGCATGAGTATGAGCTCTAACTCTGTTGTGTCCGGGCCCGCACCGGGCGGTGGTGCGGGGGTGGGGGGAGGACAGGCCAGCCACCACATTCTCCCTGCCGGGAGTAAACGGTGTGGTGAAGTCATACGGTTGGACTCTCTCTGACCAGCGGTAGATCCTCAGCGGTTTGTGCCCCGACCCCGATGTAGCAAGCAGGGCCGTGAGAGCCTGATGGTCAGAACGCAACGTAAAATGTCGCCCGTACACGTACATGTGCCACCGCTCGCACGCCCAGACGCAGGCCAGTGCCTCCCGCTCCCCCACCGTGTATTTCTGTTCACCCGAGTTGAGGGACCGAGAGGCGAACGCCACCGGGCGTTCCGTGCCCCCTTGGATCTGGGACAGCACCGCCCCTATTGCCGTATTGGACACGTCACAGGTCACGAACGTGGGGCTCACCAGGTCAAACAATGCGAGCACCGGTGGAGTAACAATGCGAGCACTCCCAGTCGAGGAGTACTGGGAAAGGAAACGCAGGTAGTAGGCCGTCATCTGAAGGTGCACTTTTCCCCATTTAGCGTGAGGTTGTGACTGACGAGGACGTCCAGCACCCTCGCCAGGCGTTCGTCATGAACGGCTACCATGAACACCTATGTCGTCCAGGAAGACGACCACGGGATGCCGGCGAAGATGGTGGTCATGATTTTTTGGAAACAGCTGGGGGCCGAGCTGAGGCTGAAGGGCATACGGGTATAGCGAAACACTCCAACATGCGTCACGAAAGCTGTAAGGCTGCGGCTGTCACGGTGCAGCGGAACTTGCAGGTAGCCTTGGTGAAGGTCTTGTTTTGTCCACTGTGGGCAGGGGATACCTGTCAGGTATCACAGCCTTTTTCACCGGCCTGAGATCGATGCACGGGCGCAGGCCCCTTGACTTTTTCTTCACCACCACCAGGTTTGAAATCCACGGGGAAGCATCAATGCGCTCGATGATGCCCGCGTCCAAGAGTTTTTGCAGCTCGCCGGTGATGTCGTTGCGCAGGGCAAGAGGCAGGCAGCATATGGGCTGAATCACCGGATGTACCCCAGGCTTGAGGAGGGGCTGGTGGTCAAAGGCGGTGAGGCAGCCCAAACCACTGAACAGAGCAGGCCAGCGCTGTTGCCACGGCGAGCCAACAAACAAGATGGCGGCCCCAGAATTGTCCACCAGGGTGAAACCCAGCTCACAAAACAAATCAAAACCCATGAGGTTGGCCCCCTGGCGAGACACTTGAAAGGTGAATGCAGGGAGAGCCTTAGTCCCGTAACGCACAGCAAAGGTGATCGGTGCCCGCCATTCCTATTTTAGAGTGTCCATACCCGTACAGATCCTCGGCGTTGAGTGTTCGGAGCGGAAAGAGCCGCCGGACCGTGGAAACATTCAGGAGCGACTTGGAGGCCCCCGTATCCAGCAGCAATGGGAGGCAGACCCCATCCAGCTCCACCGTGCAGCACTTTAGTGGTCGGGAGGTGGCGGCCACTGAGTAGATGGTCGTCGGCGTGTGTGGCCCAAGCGTACGTGGAGGACCCGTGCAAAATGGTTCTGCCTGCCACAGCGTTAACACCTCTATCCCTTGGCAGGGCAGTTTGGAGCTCGACTCTGGTGCGATGATGAGCCACAATTACCACAGGCCTGGCGTGCTGCCGTACCCTGGCGTGCTGCAAAGTTCACATCCAAGTAGTCCTCAGGGAAAACCTCCATGGGTAGCGCCACCGTTTGAGTTAGTAGCATGGGTCTGGGGGGAAAAGAACTGGAGGAGGGAGCTAGCTGTTATGCCAAGGCTGCTGCTGACTCGAGCTGGAAAGCTATATCCACTGCTCTTGCTAAAGTTAGCTCGTCTGTCATCATTAGTAACTTTTCTCTGAGCTTCGGGCTATTAGTGTGCTCAGCCAGCTGATCCCATATCAGTTCATCTTCCAGCACCCCGAATTTACAGAGGCTGGCTATTCCCCTCAGATCAGCCACGTAATGGTGGATGGACTCACCCGCCTGTTGCCGACGTTGCCGAAAAACAATCCGCTGGAGCATAAGATTTTGTGGAGCAGCAAAGTGTCCAGTGAGCAGTGTAACACAGTCACTATATTTCGGAGCGGGTCCGAGAGTCCGAAAAATCCGCTGTGCCTCGCTGCCCAGCGTGTGTATCAGCAGGGCTTTTTTCCTTTCTTCGTTAGCATCAGCTAGCCCTGCGGCTACTATGAACGTTTCGAAGGACTCAAGCCAGCGAACCCACGGGATTGGCGGTTCTCCCGGCAGTGCGAGGAACGGGGAGAGAGATGAGAGTAGAGAATCCATAATCCTCGTCGCCAATGTTGTGTTTAATAAGACTATGGACTTTTAGGTTGACCGTTTATTGTACACACTGTCCGGTTCACACACCCCAAAACTCCCGGTCACACCGGATGTAACGCATACATGGGGCGGACAGATGGGGCGCACTGTCGACGTCAGCGGTGAAAGGATTGGCAAAGATAGAAAAGCCTGAGTGCTGTGCTAAAGTCAGAGAAGCACCGATCAAATTCATTCATTAACCAGTTCACTTTGGTAGCTAACCGAGCGCATGAAAAAGCACCACAAACTGAGGCTGAGATGCTCTGACAGACAGGAAAGTGGGCAAGATTGTCTTGTTCCAGTTGGGACTTCCAGCTGTGATCATGTCAGACATCTGCGTGATGACTTGTTTGCGTCCCTGCAGCCTCTGATTCAGTTGTGCGAGATGCCCCGTTATGTCACACAACATACCAAAATCACACAGCCAGTTGGATCTGAGAGTTCAGGCAAGGGGTTTCCTTTACTTTTCATGAAAAGAGCAATTTCTTCCCTAAGCTCAAAAAAATCGTTTGAGAACCGCGCTTCTACTCAGCCACCTTATTTCTGTATGGTACGGCACATCTCCATGCTCCGAGCCCACCTCCTTCAAAAACAGCTGGAACTGGCGGTGATTCAGGCCACGCGCCCGAATGAAGTTCACTGTTTTCATGACCGTGGTCATTATATCATTCAGTTCCAGAACCTTTAATAATGCAATGATAAGTTATCAGAGGTGTGTGGCAGTTACTTTCTTGCATTTTCTCCTTCACAAGTCCAACCAAGCCTCTTTTTCCCCCACATCGCAGGTGCGCCATCGGTAGTTAACCCCGCCAACTTTTCCCAGGGTAATTTAGTTTTACTCACAGACTTCTCAACCCCATCAAAAATGTCCCTCCCCGTCGTCGTCCCATGCATTGCAGCTACATCCAAGAGCTCCTCACTGACAGGGAAGTCTGCCTTCACGCCTCTTATGAAAATGGATAGATGCGCTGTATCCGTGTTTTCTGTACTTTCATCAACAGCTAATGAAAATGCCAGGTAACTGCGTGTCTCTTCGGCCAGCTGTGTTGTCAGATATTCTGCTGCGTTTGCAGTTTGCCTTTTAATACTTGGGCCATTTTTTGTTTTTCTTGGAGGCTAAATTTAGCATACTTAGCTCCGTGTTTTGTGTCAAAATGCCGACGTATTCGATGTATTCCTTCATCACCAAACTGCCAATTTTTCTCTTCTTGGACATGTTGGATTATTTGTAGATATTTTTGTGGTTAAATGCCGATATTGAAATACTGCAATCTAGCAGCAGTGTCACACCCGGGGTAGTGTTGGTAGGACCCAGAACGCAGACCAACGACCCAGTGAAGCGATAACGTGAACATTTTATATAACAGAGAGTGATCGGGGACAGACCAGGGGTCTGGATACCGGGAAGTCAATCAGCGGAGTACCGACAGGTAGTAGACAGGCGAGTAGTCCGGGACGGGCGAGGAGTCTGGATACCGGGAGGTCGGAGTAGCGACAGGTAGTAGACAGGCGAGTAGTCCGGGACGGGAGAGGAGTCTGGATACCGGGACATCGTTCGGAACGATTCCGTCCAGAGAGAACAAAGTACAAAGTAGTAGTACGACCTCGCCCCGAAGTAACGGGACGCCAGGGTATATATACCACCAAGGTGAGGTGATTATCATTATCGGCAATTGCCGACAGGTGTGTGTGTGCGCCGCCAAAGCCCACACCTTGGCCACGCCCCCTGTCACCCACCGTAACCGTGAGAGGCAGGATGCTGTCATTTTGTGCGCAAAATCGACATGCATTGTGGGAGATGTAGTATATTGTCACTGTACGCTGTAAAGCAGATTATACTTTTATTTTAATGCAATTAAGCTCTCGCCACATAAAATGACGTGGTGGGCCGGATTCGGCCCGCGGGCCTTGAGTTTGACACCTATGCTTTAGGCCCTTATAAGGCCTAAAGTTTTCCTTTTTTGCCTTTAGTTTTCAACGGTATCCTTTGGACGCAACATGAGTTATAGCCGTAGGGAGTAGTGCCGTGGGAAACGTTTGACCAATAAGAATGAAGTGTTGTCCAAGCCACAGATAGTCTGAAAACGTATATACTGGGTAATAAGGAAAGGCATATTCAGTCTGCGAATTGGCACCGCAGGCTCCATCATGCTGCAGTTGATGTGTTTGATGGGTTGTTCAATAAAGACTTGAACTTAGTATCCGGACCTCTGCAATTGATTCTTATCCTTCTTATCCATCCGAGTAGAAATTATACTACATAATTGGCGTCACAAACGGGATTTGGTTCAAACGATTGTTGACCAAAAGGCACACTCTCGGTGGGGCGAACACACGTGGGCACCGGCAACTGATCAGGCCGGGATTTGAGGTAAGCTTTAAACATCTTCCTCAAATCGCCTAGGTGCGTCTGCTCTTATTGATTTTTTCCTTTACTAAAATACAAATATACCTAACGGCCCAAAGGAAACGTGAGTAGCTTTTAAACAATGATTGGTTAAAAGTTATTAACATGAAAGTGGGCTGCCACTATTGCCTTTCCTTTTAAATTGATAGGTTCATATTGCGGGGACGCTTGTTATTATAGAAAGCAATTATGATACTAGGGGCTATGGTTTGAGAAGAATGAGAATATAAATATATATATAGGCCTTTCCCTTTAAATCGATGGGTTTAAGAGATATCACATAGGGGCTAGGTAGTTTGAGATTTTTCCTTAAATAAAATACAAATATACCATTGGGACCATTGCCCATGGGAAACGCTGCTTGCGTCATTCAAGTGATGAGTTTAAGACATATTTGAATGAGTATACCTACTGGCCCTGGGAAATGCTGCGTCAATCAAGTGATGAGTTTAAGACATATTTGAGTACCAAAATATATATATATATATAGGTATTTTCCTTTAAATCGATGGGTTTAAGAAATGTGTGATGCCACATAGGGGCTAGGTAGTTTGAGATTTTTTCCTTAATTAAAATACAAATATACCTACTGCCCATGGGAAACGCTGCTCACTTTGATATACCTACTGCCTAAAGGAAACGCGGATGATTGCCTTTCCTTTTTAATCAATGTGTTTAAATATGTGTGATGCCACATAGTTTGAGGCTAGTTTGAGATTTTTCCCTTTACTAAAATACAAATATACCTCCTGCCTAAAGGAAACATGGGTAGTTTTACACCTTGAGGGGTTAAAAAGCTATTGGGTACGTGGGAAGCCACTACTAGGGCTCGGGTGATTTGAGTTCATATCAATGATGTGAATAAGAATGAGAAGACCTATTTGAGTACCAAAAAATAGGCCTTTCCCTGTAATGGGGAGTTTGATGGGTTTAAGAGAGTGTGATGCCACTAGGGGCTGGGTAGTTTGAGATTTTTTCCTTAACTAAAAAACTAATATTGGAGGGATAGTAAGGTGTGGCCATGACGTCACCTTAAATAATAAATATTTAAAAAATGGTCGACCGTTTTACTGCATAAGTAGTTTCTATATAAGTGTATGAATATTAACATTTAAACCTTTTATTTTTATTTAAATCTTGAGATTACATATTTAAATCAGGCTTGAGATAAATGTGCACAACAAAATAATTGGCAAATCGGCAAATATGAGGCGATTAAAGCCCTTCTCCTTAAGACATTTAGCTTATCTGCTAAGGAAAGGGCACGCCAGATTCTTGATATTCAGGGTCTGGTGGACAGCAAGCCGTCCCAGCTCATGGAGAAGATGCTGAATCTGCTGGGGGGGGGGGAAGATCCCCGGATTTTGTTTGTGGAGACGTTCCTGTGCCAGGGTTCAGACGGCGCTGGCCAACACAACCATTACTGAACCCCGCGCCCTGGCTGAGGAGGCTGACCGTTTCTTCCTGGCGACCCAGCAGCCCGGTGCAGATGTGCTAGCTGCAACGCTCAGTGCTCCCTCACCGGTTAGGAGGGCTTGGGGGGAGCAGACCGCGGCAGCTAATGGCAGCCCCATCCACTCTTATGGTGTGAGGCCGATGTGTTTATGTGTTGGAGGGCAGCGGTTCAACTGGGATTTTGTCACAGCAGACATTTCTTTTTCCCTCCTCGGGGCAGATTTTTTTATGTGCTCACGGGCTCCTGGTGGTCGTTAGAAACAAACGCTTGGTTGATGCCTTGACGTTTTCCTCCCTTGTGTGTACGCTTGGGAAAGCGGTGTACATCGGGCTCGCTGTCGGGTGCGGACAAGTACCTCAGTTTGACTTACCGTTTGTGTTCGTCTACCTGGATGACATACTCGTCGCCAGCACTTCTGAGGAGGAACACCTGTCCCACCTCCGGGCCCTTTTCACGAGGCTCAGCCAACATGGGTTGATAATTAACTCTGCAAAGTGTCCGTTCGGGGTGTTTGACATTGACTTCCTTGGGCACTGCGTCACCAAAGGCGGAGCAGCAGCCCTGCCGGCGAAGGTTGAGGCTGTCGTGGCGTTTCCTCGCCCGCACACGGCCCGGTCGCTCCGTGGGTTCCTAGGGATGGTGACCTTCTACCACCGTTTCATCGCCCGGGCCGCCCACATTATGCGGCCACTGTATGAGGCATTGAAAGGTAAGGCCCCCATCCAGGAGATCGACTGGACGGCGGAGGCTGAGGTTGCCTTTAAGGAGGTCAAGACCGCGCTGGCTCAGGCGGCCCTGTTGGCGCATCCGTCACCCACGGCCCCCATCTCCATTACCGATGCATCGGACTACGCCGTCGGTGCGGTGCATGAGCAGTGGGTGGAGGGCGCCTGGCAACCACTTGCCTTTTTTAGCCGCCAGCTGACGCCCAGGGAACGCAGGTACAGCGCTTTTGACCGGGAGCTCCTTGGACTCTTGCTGGCCGTGCGGCACTTCCGATTCTTGCTGGAAGGCCGTGTATTTACGGCGTTTGTTGACCACAAGCCGCTCACGTTCGCCATGTCCATGATCGCTGAGCCTTTGTCTGCTCGCCAGCAACGACAGCTTTCCTACATCTCGGAGTCCATCCAGCACGTGGCTGGCAAGTCAAACCTGGTCGCAGATTGCCTCTCCAGGGTCGTCATCGGGGCCATCCAGTTGGGCTTCGACTATACCCGCATGGCAGCGGACCAGGTCAGGGACCCCAGCGTCCAGGCCGGGCTGCGCCTGGTAGGATGTGGTTTTCGGCGACGCGGGCGTTGCTCTCCTGTGTGACAACTCCATGGGCCAGCCGTGTCCGGTCGTTCCCACCAGGGAGCCCACCATATTCGACAGTAAAATGAACATCAGAAACGTTTAATATACAACATGGACACCCCCTCCGCCCCCTTCCACAGCAACTGGACTATCTGCACTAAACGACACACTTTTGCACTTTACACCTGTATTTACACTTATAGTTATACTGTTATACTGTTTAGAATGTCATTTTCATATTTATACTACAATTATGTAAATATGTACATTTGTGTTATTTTGCACACTTTTGGAGCTGGATATAACATTTCACTGTACATTGTACACTACACAATGGAGTGTGTGTTTATCCATCCATCCATCCATCTTCTCCCGCTTATCCGCAATCGGGTCGCGGAGGCAGCAGCTTTATCAGGGGACTCCAAACTTCCCTCTCCCTGGCAACATCGACTAGCTCTGACTGGGGGATCCCGAGGCGTTCCCAGGCCAGTGTGGAGATGTAATCACCCCACCTGTACCTCGGTCTGCCCCGTGGTCTCTTCCCAGTTGGATGTGCCTGGAAAACCTCCCTCGGGAGGCGACCAGGAAGCATCCTTACTCGATGCCCGAACCACCTCAACTGGCTCCTTTCTACGCGAAGGAGCGGCGGCTCTACTCCGAGCTTCTCACCCTATCCCTCAGGGAAATACCAGCCACCCTCCTGAGGAAACTCATTTCAGCCGCTTGTATTCGCGATCTCGTCCTTTCGGTCATTACCCATTCCTCATGGCCATAGGTGAGGGTAGGAACGAAGACTGATCGGTAGATCGAGAGCTTTGCCTTCTGGCTCAGCTCTCTTTTGGTTACAACGGTGCGCCAAAGTGCACCCAATACTGCTCCCGCTGCACCTATTCTCCTGTCAATCTCACGCTCCATCCTCCCCTCACTCGAGAACAAGACCCCGAGATACTTGAACTCCTTCACTTGGGATAAGGACTCCCTCCCTACTTGGAGTAGACAATCCACCGGTTTCCTGCTAAGAACCATGGCCTCAGATTTGGAGGTGCTGATCCTCATCCCAGCCGCTTCACATTCCGCTGCAAACCGATCCAGTGAGTGCTGAAGGTCACATACTGATGACGCAAACAGGACCACATCATCTGCAAACAGCAGAGATTCAATCCTGAGCCCACCATACTGAAACCCCTCCCCTCCATGACTACGCCTTGAAATCCTGTCCATGAAAATCACAAACAGGATGGGTGACAAAGCGCAGCCCTGGCGGAGGCCAACACCCACTGAGAACAGGCCTGACTTACTACCGAGAATCCGGACACAGCTCTTGCTTTGGGAGTAGAGAGATTGGATGGCCCTCAACAGTGACCCCCGCACCCCATACTCCCGCAGCACCCCCCACAGTATTTCCCGAGGGACCCGATGATATGCCTTCTCCAAATCTACAAAACACATGTAGACCGGATGGGCATACTCCCACGCCCCCTCCAGGATCCTTGCAAGAGTGAAAAGCTGGTCCGGGCGGAATCCGCACTGTTCCTCTTCAATCTGAGGTTCGACCATCGGCCGAACCCTCCTTTCCAGCACCTTGGAGTAGACTTTCCCAGGGAGGCTGAGTAATGTGATACCCCTGTAATTGGCACACACCCTCTGGTCACCCTTTTTGAACAGGGGTACCACCACCCCCGTTTGCCACTCCTCAGGCACTGTCCCAGACTTCCACGCAATGTTGAAAAGACGTGTCATCCACGACAGCCCCTCAACACCCAGAGCCTTTAGCATTTCTGGACGGATCTCATCAACCCCTGGGGCTTTGCCACTGCGGAGATGTTTGACTACCGTAGTGACTTCCTCCAGGGAGATTGATGTTTGCCGTCCTTCATCCTCCAGCTCTGTCTCTACCATTGAGGGTGTAGTTGGGTTAAGAAGTTCCTCAAAGTGTTCTTTCCACCGCCCGATCACCTCCTCAGTTGAGGTCAGCAATGTCCCACCCTTACTGTACACAGCTTGGATGGAGCCACGCTTCCCCCTCCTGAGGCGCCGGATTGTTTGCCAGAAACGCTTTGGTGCCGACTGAAAGTCCTTCTCCATGGCTTCTCCGAATTCCTCCCACACCCGCTGCTTTGCCTCCGCTACAGCCGAGGCTGCCGTCCTCTTGGCCTGTCGATACCTCGCAACTGAGTCCGGAGTCTCACAGGCTAACATAGCCCGGAAGGCCTCCTTCTTCAGCCGGACGGCTTCCCTGACCACCTGTGTCCACCACGAAGTCCGAGGGTTGCCGCCCCTTGAGGCACCAATGACCTTGAGGCCACAGCTCTCAACCGCAGCTTCGGCAATAGAAGCTTTGAACAATGACCACTCTGGCTCAATGCCCCCAGCCTCCACAGAGATGCCCGAAAAATTCCGCCGGAGGTGTGAGTTGAAGGTCTCCCGGAGCAGGGGCATCCACCAGACGTTCCCAGTTCACCCGCACTACACGTTTGGGCTTACCAGGTCTGTCCAGAGGCTTCCCCCGCCATCTTACCCAACTCACCACCAGATGGTGATCGGTTGACAGCTCTGCCCCTCTCTTCACCCGAGTGTCCAAAACATGCGGCCTCAGGCCAGATGATACGATAACAAAATCGATCATTGACCTTCGGCCTAAGGTACTCTGGTACCATCTACACTTATGAGCATCCTTATGTTTGAACATGGTGTTTGTTATGGCCAATCCATGACTGGCACAGAAATCCAATAACAAAACCCCACTCCGGTTCAGATCAGGTAGGCCGTTCATCCCCAACACGCCCCTCCACGTTTCCCCATCGTTACCCACATGTGTGTTGAAGTCTCCGAGGAGGACTATAGAGTCCCCTTCAGGAGCCCTATGCAGGACTCCATCCAGGGTGTGCAAGAAGGCGGGATATTCCGAACTGTGCATAAGCACAAACAACAGTCAGAGTTTTCCCTCCCATGACCCTAAGGCGTAGGGAGGCGACCCTCTCGTCCACCGGGGTAAACTCCAACAAAGCGGCACTCAGCCGGGGACTTGTGAGTATCCCCACACCCGCCCGGCGCCTCACACCCTGAGCAACTCCAGAGAAGGAAAGAGTCCAACCCCTATCCAGGAGTTTAGTTCCAGAGCCAGTGCTGTGCGTAGAGGTAAGCCCCACCAGATCTAATTGGTAGCGCTCCACCTCCCGCACAAGCTCAGGCTCCTACCCCCCCAGAGAAGTGACATTCCACATCCCCAAAGCCAGTCTCTGTTGGCTGGGTTTGGTCCGTCGATGCCCCCTGCCTTCAGTGCCGCCTAACTGGCAGTGCACCCGACCCCAGCGGTTCTTCCCGTAGGTGGTGGGTCCGCGGGAAGGAGAAGTGGCCACGTTGCTTTTTCGGGCTATGCCCGACCGGGCTCCGTGGCTAACCCGGCCACCAGGCGCTCGCTTACGGGCCCTCTTTCCTTTTTTTTTTTTTGTTGGTTTAGTGGCTGGTTTAAGCAGCCTCACCTGTCCTGAGTCAGACTGATTATTCTATGGCTGGTGAGGCTACACACCTGTGGGTCCTTGTTAATCAAGGTCCATATGTTAAACCAGCCACCACCAAACACACTCCAGAAAATAGCTCTAGCAGATACCAATTGCTGTGTTCACCTTGATTCAAAACTGCAATATACGGGATTCCTCATTCCTTGTCTTTGGGAGGAGCCCTTAAGAGACCATTTTGAGGATTTTCCCCAGCCTAAATTTGGCATTAGGGGTATGTGGAGTGTGTGTTGTTGGTGGCTGGTTTAAGCAGCCTCACCTGGCCTGGACTGATTACTCTAGGGCTGGTGAGGCTGCACACCTGTGGGCCCACAGGTCAAACCAGCCACCGTCACACACTCGAAAAAAGAGCTCTGGCAGATGCCAACTGCTCTGATCACCGTGATTCAAAACTCTGCAATAAACCTGATTCCTCATAACCCTGTGTCCTTGTCTTCGGGAGGAGCATCAAGCAGCCAGTGTATTGCCTTGTGGCAGTGTACTGCTGTAATATTGTGTGAACCTTGTCAAAAATGTTTTAACATGCGTTGTGGGTTACCTGTAGCGTTGTTTTGTGTAACTCTCTGAAACCTCATGCTGTGCCCCACTCCATTCCTTTACAGCATCCGTGTTCTGGTTCTTATCGGCTTCATGCTGCACTTCTTTTGAGACATAACAAGGCTGAATTCCTGACTATTCAGTATGGGACAACGCCTCTGATCTTCATTGTCCTCCAACTGCACGCAGGTGCTGGTGGGTGGAGTTTCTGGTCTGAACACATCTGAACACTTCCATCTGTCTACACTTATTGCTCAATGCTAGATTCAGGTTGGACAACATTTGCTGCTTAAGTGTGTGCCCTTCATAGCTGCCCTTCATTGGAGAACTTTCAATTCCCATACAAACCAAGCAACAGTGGCATGCTTTTAATATTGTCACTATATGTTATTTGGCAAATCTGAAAAGGAAACAAGTACTATGTCGACTGCTGAGATGCAAACTGACGCCAGAATACAATCTCTGAGGTAAGCCTCATTTCAAATGTTATATATATATATATATACACTGTATATATGTATATATTTATATAGTTGTAAGCATACTTCAACTTGACTTTGGATGCTAAAATGGCTATTGTAGTATATTATTCGTACACTTAAGTGCACTAATAAAAGTATGTTTTGTTGCTATCTAACAAACACTAGCAGTACACTTTGACTATGGCACCAGTGCAATTGAAATCCTCTTGAATGGTATTGCAGTAAGTTTAATATGATACTTCAAATACGCTAGTACCGTATTGACCCGAATATAAGACAACCCCGATTATAAGGCGACCCCTCTTTTTCAAGACTCATTTTTGGAAAAATACCTTTTTGAAGACCAAATCTTTTTTTTATAAAGAAAATAATTTTATTTGAAGATAATGATGACGCACATCACACATTGTGTTCAAATTTGCCTAACTTGGCAAACAAAAACAAAACAGGCTAGATAGATTGCAATGAAACAGTAGAGCAATGAAACAGATCAGTCTATTGGTCACATCACGTCTTCTCATTCAGCTCGTCTTCTACATCGCTGGTTGTTCCTCTCACTCCCGCTATCGTCACTCACGGTGTCTGCTTCCCCGTCTCCTCCCACATCACGTCATCCTCCCACAGCACGTCATCCTCGCTGTCTCCTCCCACATCACGTCATCCTCGCTGCCATCCATGGCATTTGATACGCAGCATTTCTTAAACCCATTAATGATGCTTTCTGGGGAAACGTCAGCCCATGCTTGCAAGATCCATTCACAGAGCAAACGTACTGCAGGCTTTTGGATTTGTCCAGACGGTGTCAGTGCGTGATTAGCAGACAGGAGCCACTCTGTGGATCTCTTGCGCAGATGAACCTTGAATGGTTTGTTAACGACCACATCCAACACCTGCAGCTGGCTTGTCATTCCGCCCGGTATGATCACTAGGTCACCATTCAACTCTTTCACTTTTTGACTGGTTCAGTCAAGTGTCCACGGAAAGCATCCAGAATCAACATATTCCTCTTCTTTCTAAGTCCCCCACGCCGTCTGCCCCACACAACCTTGAGCCAGTCCACCACAAGCTCCGTCTCCATCCAGCCCTTTGCCTGGGCACTACGATAATGCCAGCTGGCTGCCTCTTTAGGTGCAGTCACTGCCTCTTTAGGTACAGTCACTTCCTCTTTAGGTACAGTCTTGCGTTTTAAAACCACGTACGGGGGAAGTTTAGTCCCATCTGCGAGGCGCGTTAACATGACCGTTACTCGGCTCTTCTCTTCTTCTTTCGTGTATCGTCTTCATATATCCAGCTTTGTGTCATGTAGCCATGCCCTCGTCTCAGGTCCCACTCGGAAGAGGCCCTCCTCTGAAGGTGGTCTATGCAGGGGACAGGTGGTGATCACGTGGTTGGCAGTCTGCTCAGGCTCCCCGCACTCACACGCTGCACTGTCGGTTAGGCCCCATTTTTTCATGGACGCTTTGAAGCAGCCAACCCCTGTGCGAAGGCGGTTCAGGAGGGTCCATTGCCGGCGAGGTAGGTCTTCTCCTTCAACGCCACCTCCAGGATCCTGGATGTGATGGTGTAGGCGTGTCTGTCCTGCCGACTCCCACTCCTGCTTCCATGCCGCCGCCAGCCAGGCTTTGGTTGTCAGATCCTCCGGGATGGAATTAAGCATCTCTTGCGCGGCCTGATTGTATGGGTGGCGGGACTTGAGTCTGCTTGGAGGTATTGCCAGGGTGGTGGTTTCATGGAGGAGGTGCCAGCTGTGTTCCTGGGCTTTCCTTGCCAGGGCGAGGGTAGCGGCCTCTCGCCGTAGGCCGGCTGGCGCTATTCCTGCTAGGACTGGCAGGTAGAACACAGGGGTGGGTTTCAGGCAGCCAGTTATGATACGGAGTGCATTATTGATGGCCGTATCGACCTTCTTGGCATGTGGGCTTCTACTCCAGGTTGGGGCACAGTACTCGGCTGCAGAGAATACGAGGGCTTGTGTGGAGATACGTAGTACCTTGGCCGAGGCCCCCCAGGTTGTGCCAGCAAGGCGGCGGATGAGTGAGACCCTAGCTGTTACTTTAGCCCTCACTTCATCCAAATGTTGTTTGTAGGACAGTGTCCTGTCCAAGCGTACGCCCAGGTACTTTGGGGCCTGCTGGAACTCCAGGGGTTTGTTTTCCACTGAGATCTCCAACTCCCTTCTTGCTTCCCTGTTGCAGAGGTGGAATACTGCTGATACGGTCTTTCCGGTACTGAGCTGCAGTCGCCAGCTCCGAAGGTAGGCAGCCAGGACGTCCATATCCTGGTTGAGGCCCTCTTCAACCGCCTTCCATGTGGGTTGGTGTAACATGATGGCTAGATCATCCGCATATCCATACCTTCTAGATGTCGTCACCGGTAGGTCAAAGATGTAAATGTTGAAGAGCATCGGTGAGAGGACAGACCCTTGTGGGACCCCGTTTCTCAACCTCCTGAGCCTGCTGCGCTGGCCGTCACTGGTCTGGAGAATGAAGCTGCGGTTTGACAGCATCTCCATGATGAAGTTGACCATATGACGGTCCGGGATGGTTCTCAGCAGCTTCAGGTGGAGTCCGCGGTGCCATACGGTGTCGTAAGCGGCAGTCAGGTCCAGTAGTACCACCCCAGCTTTGGCTTTGGCCTGGAAGCTGTCCTCGAGATCTTGTGTGAGGAGGGTTACCTGGTCCACTGTAGACCTGCCCCGGCGGAAGCCCGCCTGTTCCTTCGGTAGCTGTGAGTCAACTACTGGCTCAATTCGGCTGTGTATCATCCTCTCCAGGATTTTAAAAGGGACGCACAGCAACGAAATTGGTCTGTAGGACTTGGGGTCATCCGCAGGTTTGTTGGGTTTCAAGAGGGCTATGACAGCGGCCCGTCGCCATGTCCTTGGGAGCTTGGACCTCCGGAGGCATGCAGAGAAGAATGCACACAGCCAGGCAGATGTTATTTCGCACTGGTGGGTCACGAACTCTGGGTGAATGTTGTCGGAGCCTGGTGCCTTGCCTTGTTTGAGTTTGGCCATAACGTCCTTGAGCTCAGCTGGTGTGAAATCTCCTGACAGGTTGGCATTGACACTGGCCGCCCTAGAGAGACTGGATACCTCGCGGGATGTTGAGCGGGCAAATTCTTTGTCTGCGTCTGGGAAGCGGCCATTTTTCAGGAGTTGGGCTGCGATGGCGTTTGCTGTCACAGGGCACTTGGGAGGTGGTGTACTTCTTCCTGAGAGCTGGTTTATGGTCTGCCACGCTTTACGGCTGGAGTGGGTAAAGTCAATCGACTCGACGACCTCTGTCCATCTAGCCCTGCGGGTGGCGTCCAACTTCTCAAGCAGTGCCGTTGCTGTCGCATCCACTTCAGCTCTTGAGCTAGCCTGCTGGTGGGCTCGCAGGAGGTGGTTGCACTCCTCGTTCCAACCCGGGATGTAGTTTGCATTGTAGCCTCGTGGTATGGATTTCTTCGCTGCCCCTGTCAACACTTCACAGTAGGCTGCATATGCGGCATCTACATCAGGAGTGTCTGGGTCCGGGAGGGTGGCGGATTTTCTCTCTGTGTCAGCAGAAAATGCATGCCAGTTGGCCTTCCGGAAATTCCATCTTTTGACAGGCTTCCCTGCAACCGGCTGCACCAGTGTTGGTATTCTGATGACAGACGGTCGGTGGTGTGATCGGGGGAACCTGTTAATGACCCTTCTCTCTGGCATCGGGTCATTACTGTGGAACACAGCAAAGGCGAGGTCTGGGTTGGTGAAGGTGTTCCATCTGGAGGAGTAGAAGCTTGGTGGCTCTTTGGGGTCAAACAGGAGATGGGCGTTTGCGTTGGAGGCCCACTCGCTCAGTGTCTCCCCATCCGGTGTTGTGTGGGAGTATCCCCAGTCGGTGTGCTGGCAGTTAAAATCCCCGGCGTAGATGGCGGGTGCCGGGGCAGTTGGGAGGGCCGATGTGGACAGTACAGATGGTGGGGGCTTGTACACGTTCACAACCGTTGTCTTCTGTATCCTTGTGGACAGCCACTCAAGGCTGGAGCCCGGTGGAGATTGTCCTGTGGCTGTCCAACTGAGGTCAGACCTGACAAAGGTGGCCATCCCGTGCTGCCTGCTGAGGATGGAGCCGGCGAGGTGGAACCCGGGCAACCTGAGAAAGTCTGCTTTTCCACAGTGCGTCTCCTGAAGGAGGACGGACGCGACTTCATGGGAGTCGGCGAGGTGGCGTATGATATCCAGTTTGGCGGTGGTGAGGCCCTCGACATTTAGCTGGAGCACTGCCAGGCCCTGGCGCTCGATGGTCGGGATGGCTGCCCGCCCTGACGTGAGCTTGCGTCCCCCCGGCCTCTTGCGCCCTGATCTGACAGCGTGACGATTGGGTGGCGACATTCGTTTCATGAGCTGGTCTTGCACCATATCTCATTACTCGCAGGGGAGGCCGCGTGGAGGCTGTCGTCTTCTCCCCCAGGCTCTTCTCGTTTCCAGTAGATCAGTAGATCACTGATTTGTCGCCTTTCTTATGCACAGTGACAGATGTTGGCATGTCAAAATAAGTTGATCAGCATTGCCCATCTGATCAAGGGGGTATGAGTGCTTCTTTCTTAACTTTATCACATATCGCTGATAAGACTGTTGCTATGTACTGTTACTTTAAGACTTTAAGTTACTTTAAGTGTCGCGCGGAACACTCGGAACACTCGTTTGGCGCGATCTGTTGTTGTTGTGACAATCAGTGGCGGCCGGTGACATCCGAAGTAGGAGGGGCGCAGGGGTAAAAAAATGTTTTTTAAATCATATCTGCTGTGCAATACCGGATTTGCCCAGACGGTGGCGCCATTTCACCATGTAAACGACCGAGAGGGCTAATTAAAAATAAAAAACTATACATAATATAAACCTCACCGTTACTCATTCTACTCTGTATTGTATATATGTATATTGACTGAACATTCCTTTACTTACTGCTTAATTTCTTTTTTTACTTACTTTATTTTTACTGTATGTAGCACAATCAATCAGTATTCTGTATTTTGTTGTGACAAATAATAAACAAACTTGAAACTTATGGTGAAAGAACATTTATTATATGGTGCCTAGTAGAAAATAAACATAAGAAAAAAATATGGTCTTATATTAGAAAGACTACCCAGTGTGCCATCAAAAATAATACCTAAATATGGTCTTACATTCGATTGTGCAAAAGTAATTAGAACAAAATAGAAGATAATAAAATAGACCTGATACAAGTCCTGAGATAAAATGCAATACAATGTTAAGCTTACAAATTAAAAGGTACTGGGTCCTATGTACACTACACTACTATACAATATACAGTTTAATCTATGTACCTATGCTATACAAGAACCACTTAGCAAACCAGGTTCTGGAAAACGACCGAATATATAGCCTTCCTCTGTCTGTTGCTGGTTGCTGAATGCTGATGTCAGGCTGATGAGGTCCAAACTCTTTCACTCTGAGTTTTTCTTGCAGTGTTCGTCTTTCAAATGGTGTTGCTTTGAGGGATTTGACAGAATTCTCCATGGTAGCTAGTGTAATGGCTGTGTCCTGTACAGAACAAAAAAAGAACAAACTTGCAACATGAGGTCTCACCCACACACACACAGGTCTCAATCTCCTCTCCTCAGACAGCAAGACGCAGCAAGAACTGACTCATTAACAAATGCTTCTGAATTTAACTAATTAAATAGAATACAAATGCTTAATACATTCGACCACAGCCTATATTAGCAGACAAACACACAGAGGACCCTGTAGCTAGCATTGGGGAAGCACGTGTCCACGATAAACTTACAAAACCCCAATCCACACCGTTTACATACAAATGACACAAGCTGCATGTTTATACAGCAAGACCAACATTTCTTATCCCCTTTACTTTACGTTTACATCGTCCACAATAAAAATAAATGTAAAACTATAATCGGGACAAAAACAAACAACAACGTACCTTTCCTCAGACAGCAAGACGCGAACTGAGAGCAGAGCAGTACAGGCTTTACAAATAACTAGGTTCAACTAGGCTATGAATTGCGCATGCGTGACTGGTTTTCTTTGCTCACGCATTCACGCATGCGCCACTCAATTTGCTCACGCATGCGCCACTCAATTTGAGTCGCGCATGCGTGACTGGTTTCCTTGTTCGGGCGCAATGAAATGCGCTCCCAGAGATCGTATTCAGGACCCTTGATAGGCTACATTTGCCTATCAAATTTGGTACCTACCTCAAAACCTTGACCCTTGATAGGCTACATTGCCTATCAAATTTGGTACCTACCTCCAAACCTGGGCGCACTACCGTGCGCCCAGGTTTGGAGGTAGGTACCACATTTCTATGAGAGTGACGTCAATGACAAACGAGGGGGGAGAATAGCACGCACAACAATGATTTATATTTGCTATATTAACGTTATTGTGCATTTTAAACACAAACATACATAAAATGAGTAATTATTATTCATTTTAAACATGTGTAGTTTATTTTTAGGGATCAAAAAAATAAAAAATAAAAAAACACTTTATCACTTTTTTCACTATTATAATTATTATTATTATTTTTTTTCCTCTCTCAACCAGGTGGGGCGGCGCCCCTGCGCCCCTATGGACGAGCCGCCACTGGTGACAATTACATCGAAAAGTCTAAGCCCCGATTATAAGACGACCCCTCTTTTTCAGATTTTTTCTAGGAAAAAAACCCCGTTTTATATTCGGGTCAATACGGTATTAGTAGTATGTGGTGGTCTTTTTTTGAAAATCTTTCAACCAGGTTTCCGCATCGGCCTTTAATGACTTTCCCTGAATATGTCTTGTTTATGTGTGTTCTTAGAATTTCTAAATGCTATCGGAAAACGGATAGCTGAGAGGCCACAGTTAAACTTTTCTCCCACAGGGGTCGCAAAGGTGCAGGTTTACTATAATAATGAATAATACTATTACATCAATAGTGGACTAAACTGTTACTGTTATGTGAAGCAATTGCACTTGGACCAAAACAACTAATTCAAAGCCGCAGATATATCAGTACGACCCATTGTAATTCAATTAATGCATAAGTCAAGCTTATGCAAAGTTGAAACGGGACCACTTTCACTTTCATAACATGTCATTAACATTACACTATCATACTTTGCTGGACTCATCACAGTTACTGCACTGTACTGCACTGTATTCATGATGCTGCTGCACTACTGCACTTTAAATGCTTTTAAAGATTTTTGTAGAAAAACTAAAAAACATGTAAATGACCTACATGACCAGAGAACAACAGTTGGAACAACAACCCTAGAGAACTGGTGCTACATGACCAGAGAACAACAGTTGGAACAACAGCCCTAGAGAACTGGTGCTACATGACCAGAGAACAACAGTTGGAACAACAGCCCTAGAGAACTGGTGCTACATGACCAGAGAACAACAGTTGGAACATGGTACTTTTGCCAGAGCACAAATAACTGAATGCTGGCAAAATGGAGGGGAATTGATCATTGTTCATTGTCATATACTACCCACATCCTAATGGTACAAACCTGGTTGAAAACCAACAAAGTATTCCTTTAAAGTATATTTTTATTACACCTAAGACCTATTTCAATATAAATGTATTTAAAACAAATTTGCAACAAAAAGGCTATGGGTAGATATATAGGTATGCCTATACCCATATATCTATACCAGATAAGAGAAAATACGTAATTGACTGACTCCTTGTCTTTCTGCCTCTTCTTTCTTGTTCAGAGAGAAAGTCGTAAATGCTGTGCGGCTTTATGACTCAGATACACTGAAATACGTTGACACAGTCACACAATTCTGTGAGCGACATAGGGACAAATGGATGGAGGAGAGAAAGAAAGAATTAAGGATGCTGACGTCCATCCAACAGAGCCAGGAGAAAAAGCTGGATAAGCTTGAAAAGCTGGATAAGGTCCTGATCAACACTGTAACAGGAATGGAGGAGCTTCGCAACTTCCTGGATGCAATAGAGATGCTTGCAGTCTCCTCTCTGCACATGTTCCCGAGGGAAGATCTTAAGAAGATGATCTACTGGAGACGCAACCTCAAATGCGTTGAAGTCAGCATCTGTGCAGCCCGCCTGGTCTGCCCTCTCCTCCTGCTGTTTAAGAGAAATGCTTCGGCCTTCTTCCTGTCAGACCTCCACAATGTGGACGTCTTTGTGTTGGAGTTGGACAAGTACATTCAATCGACTGAGAAGATCTGCTCGGGAATGGGAATAAGGTAGGATGTCTCATTCTAAACATAAGCATTGGATTCTAGAGACACATTCCTGGATTCATTCACTAATGGCACAGTCTCAAGGCGATGTGGAAGAGGTATAACTTGACATGTCATTCACAGCTCTATTGACTGTGGTCACAAGCAACATTCGATTCACTTTGCTGGGGATTTCCTTGATGGTGAAATGCAAAACACCCTTTCTCGTGTTAACCAGCTGTCTCGTATCAGGTAAGCATAAATCCCATGGGCTAGATCACCAACAAACCACAAACCTTAACATTTTCACACACACACACACACACACACACACACACACACACACACACACACACACACACACACACACACACACACACACACACACACACACACACACACACACACACACACACACACAATGGATCCAGATTTGATGTTGCTAGTCAGATGACAATTGTATGCAATTGATTTTAAAAGTATAGAAAACACACAATGCAACACAAATGGTATTTTTGCTGTTCCACAGCTGTTCAGAACAATTCCTCAGTTCAAAAAAGTACATTTGTAAAATAAAAAACAACAATGTCATTTCCAGTTCATCCATTTTTCACTTTCCCTAATCCGCCTTATAGCCAGGTAGTTTAGGGAAATGAACATTAACACTATAACACTAATTTCCACCAAATGAACCATGTTGAAGCCTCTTTCTGAACTAATTTTCTCAGGATGGACCCACACTTCAGACTGGTGTACCTATTCCAAGAAAGATCTGTGTCTTGCTTCATCGACCAATTCACAAAGTGCCAAGCCAGAATGTATACATTCCTTGAAGACTTGGAAGGTACGGCCAACCAGCTGGACAGAATGAAGGTCGGCTCTCAGATCTCCTCCATCGCTGGTAGCTCAGTGGGGGTGGTGGGTGGTGTTTTATCCATTGCTGGACTGGTTCTAGCCCCTTTTACAGCTGGGGCATCTCTGGTTCTGACCTTGGGTGGGATGGGGCTGGGAATTACCAGTGGAGTCAACAGTGTAGTCACCGAGGTAACAGAGATGGCAGTCAATAAAACACAGGTGACTAAATCCAAAGAGCTTTTCCACCACTTCATTGAGGATATGAGTCAGATCCAGGATTGCCTGGAGGAGGTGGCCATCCAGAGGGAGTTTACATTAGGAGTAAATTATTTGGATGTTGCAATAGAAGTAGTCGGTTATTATTTAACTCTCAAAGATGTAAAAGCATTTCCTAAGAGAATCTCGGCTCTGAAAAAACTGTTAACCACAAGCACTCACAGTGGGTCCAGTGGGTTATCCAGTGCAGCTAGGGTCTCAGAAATCACAAATGTGGGGCAAGCAGGGCTTAAAGGAGCCAAGGCAATCTCCAAAACAGCCAGGGTTGTTGGTGTCACTGTCAGTGCCCTGTTCATTGGTTGGGACATCTACACTATTTGTAGTGAGAGCATTGATTTGGCCGAAGGGAGCAAAACTGAAGCCTCACAGTTCATCAGATCCAGGGCAAAACTTTTGCGCTCAGAGCTGGACTTCTGGAAAAGCATGGAGGCCTCATTGCAAACTGGGAAACTAACATCGGAAAGAAACCAAATAATCCTGGAGACAATTAGAAAGAAAAGAGAAAATACAAAATAGTCTGTTGAGATCCTTACACACCTTTCAGTTAATATGGTAGAACACAGAATATCGCTATACAATTTCAATTTTAAGAATCAAATTAATGTTAGTGATATAGTGATTACCTATAATCCTGAATATAGCAGAGGTGAGGGGAAATTAAGGTTTATTGATAAGGCTTCAAATATGTTGATGCCTTTAAAAGTATATTACATTAAGCAAGGTGTGGGAATGTTGTGGGATCTGTATTTTATTCAGAATAATAATCAGTGTTCTAATCAGATTGTTATTTGGATGCTAAGATGTTATTTTAAAAGTTATGATCTATCTGCTTGGTCCTGCTTGAACTTCACTATGAAAGGAAATGTCCTGGATTACAAAACACATCCTGGTGGACATCAAGTTAATGAATACTTCTGTGATGAGTAAACAGAAAAGTTAAGGTGTGGTCTTATGAATAACACATATTAAATATATATAACATATTATATAATGATTAAAGATTTTAGCAAACCATCTGTGATGACAACCATCCAACTAGGGGTGTGTAGGATACACTTGCGTAAGGAAACATTGAAGTAAAGCGATGCGGTAGTAAACCTTTGCCGTCCGGACACGACAAGAACAAATAATGTGGTGCATTGTCTTTGTCTTGAGAGAGTTGTTCTGTTCAACAGGGAACAGGTGTCGAGCGGATGCTCTCGACTAACATGGTGGTGCAGCATTTAACTTGAATAACTATTCGCAGTGAGTCTGGTTGAAATACAGTTCTTTAAACCAATTAGGTCTCAAACTGTATTCATTCAGATGCACACTAAAGGAACAGTTCAGCAAAGAGCTAAACACAAGGTTGGTGTCTCAATCTGTGTTCCCCCTTTCTCCATTAGAGGGCAGCATCAACCCTTGGTCATTCTCACCCGCAGCTGCAGCGCACTACAATCCACAATAGTGTTGAAGCCTCCTACCCTTGACTAGGACAGACTCTCCAGCGTGTGTTTCTCGGACTGATTCCCGTTTCCCGACCCTGCCTGCCCTGGACATCGATCTCTACCTGCCCGGTTCCCGATCTCCTGCCTGTCCTCGACTAGGTCTCTGCCTGCCCCATGTCTGGTTCGACTGTGGGATCATTGTCCTGCTCACCTGGGATCATTTATATTAAATATCACCAACTTCTCCCGGTGTCCCGTGTGTGCTGCACACGGGACACCGGGTGTGCTGGGTTTCCAGCACAATCCGTGACAGTACAGGGCAAAACTGGCCCACAACTTTTGGCCCACAACTTTATCAAAGACACGAAGAAACAGTTCCATGGATTCAGAATGACAAGTTGTCACGTGATTTCCAAGAAGTCAGGGTGGCGGGTTCGATAAGCACAAACAGTTTGTTCTTTAGATTAGATTAGACTCAAATGTATTTCATTGCACAGCACAAGTACAGTGAAAAAAGTTGGCATCTAACCAGAGTGCAAATGTAACAGTGAAGTGTATAGTAATATACAATATATATAATAATAATACTATAATAGTAACATACAATGTACAGTGGCAAAATGGGATGTAAAAACAGACTACTAGGTATAAAAAAAAACGGGTGTGTATACAGTTTATTTATGTACAGAGATGTATTATACTATGGGAGCCATACTGGCCAGAGGTCTAACTTATAGAGTAGGTATGAGATATGTGCAGATATAGGTGTGTGTGTATATATATATATATATGTGTACAGGTACCTGTGTTTGTGTGTGTGTGTGTGTGTGTGTGTGTGTATATATATATATATATATATATATATATATATATATATATATATATATATATATATATAGCTACCTGTTTCGACAGGTAGTGCGCAGTGGTGCAGTTATATAAACAGTTAAATATATATATACGGTAAGTACAGTAAAATTGTACATGGCTATCATACAGGAATGTAACAAATAAGAATGTAAACTATAGGTAGCGGTAGGCATTAGGGAGTTATAAAGTTCTGATTACATATAGCTTTAGGTAATATTTCTTTCACAACATCGGTTCCAGAAGCCGCAAGCCTTACATGCCGTGACTGACAACTGGTGGTTGAAGGTTAATGGGTTGATGGGTTGAAGAACGGTGGAGCCCTAAGGAGCATAAGCCTTTTCCTGTCACAAAATGGGACCATGTCAGGAAGCAAACTGCTCCCATAATAATTTGGTTTAGTGCTCAATGCTGATTGGTGCATTGGCTGCATTCTTCAGAATGAAATACGAAACAGAAATAAGTCTTATCAGTCCTTTCTGTCTGCCCCTGCTGAGCCCTTCATTTGGGGAGCTTACTATATTTATGTATTGGGTTGGGTGATCAATACATAGGGTTTATGTGTTGTCAGTCACTATATCTGTTATATTGGTGAATCTCTCAAATGCTGAGATGCAAACTGACGACAGAACACCGTCTCTGAGGTAAGTCTTTAAACTCAGTCTCTTTAGGTTTGTAGAAGACATATATGAGTATTTTGATGTTCTAAATAGATACGATACCACGCAAGTAAAAGTACTATAACTCCCATAAAAAAAATACTAAGTAGGCCTATTTCATGTAACAGTCCAAATGAACAGTGATAAACGGTTCTTTTGTTTCTCATTTCATAGATTTTGTTGATTATCTTTTTGTGATTATCAGCCGTAAATTCAAACTCAGTATTCCTAAAAATAATAGACATCAATTAATATAATCTGACAGATCATGGTTTCTTTAGTGAAAAACAACAGTCCTTCATTCATCCATGTTCTATTCTATATCTAATTAAAACACATACATCTATGTTATTATTCTATATCTAATTAAAACACATACATCTATGTTACTATTGACCTTCCATAAATCACCTAATGTGTGTGACACTTCTGGTTATTGCCCTCCAGGGGGCGATGTAGAGACACGGGGTCTTTAGGAGGAGAGCCGTTCACCCCGGGCTGTTGGTCCAACTCTTATTCCCGTTCAGTTTCCTTTTACTCTGTTCTTCTGTTCTTATCAAAGACACCCGACACGCGTGTGGAATTGTCTCTGCCCATCCTTCGCAATTCCTACAATATCTAGACCAAACACTCCTCCACGTTATTATTCTATATCTTATTCAAACAGTTATACGTAATGAATAGACCGAAAGGGCCGCAGCTATTGGCATTATTATGTTATATACATGTTGACGCGACTACGGTCTTCTGTGACGGAGTGTTCTCCTGGATGTAGTAACCCTAGGTTAACACAAGGGGGAGGCAGAGGAACACTTTGAAATTCTGCAGCACACCTCTTGCAAAACACTACAAACTATTTATTATGTTAGACCAGTGGCGGCTGGCCCATAGGGGGCGATGGGGCGCCGCCCCCCCTAAACTACACGCACAAACAAAATAAAAAATAAAAAAACATCTAAAAAAAATAAAATATATAAATTGTCAATATGTGTGTGTTTAAAATATGGAATGCACCCAGAAATATGTGTAAAATATGATTTTAAAATAATTTGCGCAACATAATATGCTTTTCCTAGTACACATATGCCTAGTACACTGCAGCCTTAAGGGCGCATTTGTATGACGATGCTGCTGGAGCGCTTTTCAAATCGCCCCATGGAGGCGGGTCTCTGTAGCAGTTTAGCCAATTGCTAATTCAAGATATAAACTAGTGACATAAAATGTAGCCAATCAGCGTCCTCAAAACGTCTTCCCGTGTGGCGCTTTTCAAATCGCCCCACGGAAGACGTCATTTGTGTGCGTCACAGTGTACTACTAGGAAAAGCATATTATGCTCTGTCTCTGCGGGCACACACACACACACACACACAGACGCACACACACACACACACACACACACACACACACACACACACGCACACACACAGACGCACACAAACACACACACACACACAGACGCACACGCACACGCACACGCACACGCACACGCACACGCACACACACACACACACACACACACACACACACAGACGCACACACACACACACACACACACACACACACACACACACACACACACACACACACACACACACACACACACACACACACAAATATATGTCAGTGTTTTTTGTCAGTGTGTGCCGATATATATATATTTTTGTTGAGTGATTGATATAGTTTTCGTGAGTGATTTAAACAAGCAGGTATATATATATATGGATGTCGCGATCGTGAAGTCCAAGGGGGGGGGGGGGTATAGCTGGTAAAATGGTATAGCCCCCCCTGGTGAAAAATGCACCAGCCGCCACTGTGTTAGACCCTTCATTCAAAATGGAAATCTCTTTCAATCTTTGGTGAAACGCTTCTATTTAAAAAATTAAAACACTATCTGAAATAGGGACACCCACACAAAACACCCTATACATTAACTGAACTGAACACCAATCAGCCTGAGCCTCAGCACTACACATAGGCCTCAGTCTGGATCCCTAAACCACCTCCCATCCCTACAATATACTTTTACGTTTAAATGAATCCTAAGCATTACAGCTTTCACTCATTGCTTACACACTTGTTGCAGAGTAAGTCTCAATGTGTCACGGCCTGTTCCTCTTCCTAGTTCTCCTCTGTTGGTTTTTGTTTGTGTGCTGGGCTGTCTGTGTGTGAGTGGGTGTGTCCCGTGGCCATCTTGGGCCACTTCCATTTCCCCATGTGCTCCCTGTGTGGGCTATTGATTGTAGCACATCTGAATCCTGTTGGGCTCATCTCTGCTGCTATTTAAGCTCCATGCTAGATTGTCTCGCACAAAGCCATGTGTGTTTTCATGCCTGGATTGCCTGAATTGGATTTGCTGCCTCCGTGAAACGACCAGGATAAGTGGTAGACGATGGATGGATGGAACAATATTTCCCAGAAATCTGTATAAGAACAGACAAAATTATTTTCTTTAAAGTTGTTGCTGCTTGTGTTTATCATAAAACAATGG
>CM051001.1:6077965-6094715 GCA_027704905.1 Muraenolepis orangiensis | reverse complement strand
ATTTACATTTTTTGGTGTGGTGGCCAAGTGGTAAGGCGTCGGTCTCGTAAACCGAAGATCATGGGTTCAAACCCCATTCACGCCTTTAAATGCAACAATTAAAGTTTTCTACCCAGCACTATACACTCGTATTTGGCCAAAATAGTTATTGTGTTATGCAAAGACTTTATACTGAACATTAACGGAACGTTAATGACGATATTGCTTTTCTAAGAAAAGAACTACAAGGAAAGTATGTAAAAATGTTTAAAAGCACAAACCATAGAAATCATATGGCGTGGTGGCCAAGTGGTAAGGCGTCGGTCTCGTAAACCGAAGATCATGGGTTCAAACCCCATTCACGCCTTTAAATGCAACAGTTAAAGTGTTCTACCCAGCACTATACACTCGTATTTGGCCAAAATAGTTATTGTGTTATGAAAAGACGTCATACTGTACATTAACAGAATGTTAATGTCGATATTGCTTTTCTACTAAAAGAACAACAAGGAAAGTATGTAAAAATGCCAAGACTTCATACTGTACATTGGCGGAATGTTAATTACGTTATTGCTTTTCTACTAAAAGAACTACAAGGAAAGTATGTAAAATGTTTAAAAGCACATACCACAAAATGTCACATGGCGTGGTGGCCAAGTGGTAAGGCGTCGGTCTCGTAAACTGAAGATCATGGGTTCATACCCCATTCACGCCTATAAATGCAACTATTAAAGTTTTCTACCCAGCACTATACACTCGGATTTGGCCAAAATAGTTATTGTGTTATGCAAAGACGTCATACTGTACATTAACCGAATGTTAATGTCGATATTGCTTTTCTACTAAAAGAACAACAAGGAAAGTATGTAAAAATGCAAAGACTTCATACTGTACATTGACGGAATGTTAATTACGTTATTGTTTTTCTACTAAAAGAACTACAAGGAAAGTATGTAAAAATGTTTAAAAGCACATACCACTAAATGTCACATGGCGTGGTGGCCAAGTGGTAAGGCGTCGGTCTCGTAAACCGAAGATCATGGGTTCAAACCCCATTCACGCATTTAAATGCAACTATTAAAGTGTTCTACCCAGCACTATACACTCGATTTGGCCAAAATAGTATGTGTTATGCAAAGACGTCATACTGTACATTACGAATGTTGATATTGCTTTCTACTAAAAGACACAAGGAAAGTATGTAAAATGTTTAAAAGCACAAACCATAGACTTATGGCGTGGTGGCTAAGTGGTAAGGCGTCGGTCTCGTAAACCGAAGATCATGGGTTCAAACCCCATTCACGCCTTTAAATGCAACTATTAAAGTGTTCTACCCAGCACTATACACTCGTATTTGGCCAAAATAGTTATTGTGTTATGCAAAGACGTCATACTGTACATTAACAGAATGTTAATGTCGATATTGCTTTTCTACGAAAAGAACTACAAGGAAAGTATGTACAAATGTTTAAAAGCACAAACCATAGAAAACATATGGCGTGGTGGCCAAGTGGTAAGGCGTCGGTCTCGTAAACCGAAGATCATGGGTTCAAACCCCATTCACGCCTTTAAATGCAACTATTAAAGTGTTCTACCCAGCACTATACACTCGGATTTGGCCAAAATAGTTATTGTGTTATGCAAAGACGTCATACTGTACATTAACCGAATGTTCATATTGCTTTTCTACTAAAAGAACAACAAGGAAACTATGTAAAAATGTTTTAAAGCACAAACCATGAAGAACTTATGGTGTGGTGGCTAAGTGGTAAGGCGTCGGTCTCGTAAACCGAAGATCATGGGTTCAAACCCCATTCACGCCTTTAAATGCAACTATTAAAGTGTTCTACCCAGCACTATACACTTGGATTTGGCCAAAATAGTTATTGTCTTATGCAAAGACTTTATACTGAACATTAACGGAACGTTAATGACGATATTGCTTTTCTACGAAAAGAACTACAAGGAAAGTATGTAAAAATGTTTAAAAGCACAAACCATAGAAAAGATATGGCGTGGTGGCCAAGTGGTAAGACGTCGGTCTCGTAAACCGAAGATCATGGGTTCAAACCCCATTCACGCCTTAAAATGCAACAATTCAAGTGTTCTACCCAGCACTATACACTTGTATTTGGCCAAAATAGTCATGATGTTATGCAAAGACTTCATACTGTACATTCAGCTAATGTTGATATTGCTTTTCTACTAAAAGACCAAGGCAAGTATGTAAAAATGTTTAAAAGCACAAACTACAAAACAGTTATGGCGTGGTGGCCAAGTGGTAAGGCGTCGGTCTTGTAAACCGAAGATCATGGGTTCAAACCCCATTCACGCCTTTAAATGCAACAATTAAAGTGTTCTACCCAGCACTATACACTCGTATTTGGCCAAAATAGTTATTGTGTTATGCAAAGACATCATACTGTACATTAACAGAATGTTAATGTCGATATTGCTTTTCTACGAAAAGAACTACAAGGAAAGTATGTACAAATGTTTAAAAGCACAAACCATGTAGAGTTTATGGCGTGGTGGCTAAGTGGTAAGGCGTCGGTCTCGTAAACCGAAGATCATGGGTTCAAACCCCATTCACGCCTTTAAATGCAACTATTAAAGTGTTCTACCCAGCACTATACACTCGGATTTGGCCAAAATAGTTATTGTGTTATGCAAAGACTTCATACTGAACATTAACGGAACGTTAATGGCGATATTGCTTTTCTACGAAAACAACTACAAGGAAAGTATGTAAAAATGTTTAAAAGCACAAACCATAGGAAACATATGGCGTGGTGGCCAAGTGGTAAGGCGTCGGTCTCGTAAACCGAAGATCATGGGTTCAAACCCCATTCACGCCTTAAAATGCAACAATTCAAGTGTTCTACCCAGCACTATACACTTGTATTTGGCCAAAATAGTCATGATGTTATGCAAAGAGTTCATACTGTACATTCAGCTAATGTTGATATTGCTTTTCTACTAAAAGACCAAGGCAAGTATGTAAAAATGTTTAAAAGCACAAACTACAAAACAGTTATGGCGTGGTGGCTAAGTGGTAAGGCGTCGGTCTCGTAAACCGAAGATCATGGGTTCAAACCCCATTCACGCCTTTAAATGCAACTATTAAAGTGTTCTACCCAGCACTATACACTCGGATTTGGACTATCTTGTTATGCAAATACTTCATGCTGTACATTGATGGAAGGTGAATAAATGATGATCTTGCTTATATATTTAAAAAACTACAAGGAAAGCCTGTAATTATGTTTTAAATCACAATATTTACATTTTTTGGTGTGGTGGCCAAGTGGTAAGGCGTCGGTCTCGTAAACCGAAGATCATGGGTTCAAACCCCATTCACGCCTTTAAATGCAACAATTAAAGTGTTCTACCCAGCACTATACACTCGTATTTGGCCAAAATAGTTATTGTGTTATGCAAAGACGTCATACTGTACATTAACAGAATGTTAATGTCGGTATTGCTTTTCTACGAAAAGAACTACAAGGAAAGTATGTACAAATGTTTAAAAGCACAAACCATGTAGAGTTTATGGCGTGGTGGCTAAGTGGTAAGGCGTCGGTCTCGTAAACCGAAGATCATGGGTTCAAACCCCATTCACGCCTTTAAATGCAACTATTAAAGTGTTCTACCCAGCACTATACACTCGGATTTGGCCAAAATAGTTATTGTGTTATGCAAAGACTTCATACTGAACATTAACGGAACGTTAATGACGATATTGCTTTTCTACGAAAACAACTACAAGGAAAGTATGTAAAAATGTTTAAAAGCACAAACAATAGGAAACATATGGCGTGGTGGCCAAGTGGTAAGGCGTCGGTCTCGTAAACCGAAGATCATGGGTTCAAACCCCATTCACGCCTTAAAATGCAACAATTCAAGTGTTCTACCCAGCACTATACACTTGTATTTGGCCAAAATAGTCATGATGTTATGCAAAGAGTTCATACTGTACATTCAGCTAATGTTGATATTGCTTTTCTACTAAAAGACCAAGGCAAGTATGTAAAAATGTTTAAAAGCACAAACTACAAAACAGTTATGGCGTGGTGGCTAAGTGGTAAGGCGTCGGTCTCGTAAACCGAAGATCATGGGTTCAAACCCCATTCACGCCTTTAAATGCAACTATTAAAGTGTTCTACCCAGCACTATACACTCGGATTTGGACTATCTTGTGTATGCAAATACTTCATGCTGTACATTGATGGAAGGTGATAATGATGATCTTGCTTATATATTAAAAAACTACAAGGAAAGCCTGTAAATATGTTTTAAAGCACAATCATTTACATTTTTGGTGTGGTGGCCAAGTGGTAAGGCGTCGGTCTCGTAAACCGAAGATCATGGGTTCAAACCCCATTCACGCCTTTAAATGCAACAATTAAAGTGTTCTACCCAGCACTATACACTCGTATTTGGCCAAAATAGTTATTGTGTTATGCAAAGACGTCATACTGTACATTAACAGAATGTTAATGTCGATATTGCTTTTCTACGAAAAGAACTACAAGGAAAGTATGTACAAATGTTTAAAAGCACAAACCATGTAGAGTTTATGGCGTGGTGGCTAAGTGGTAAGGCGTCGGTCTCGTAAACCGAAGATCATGGGTTCAAACCCCATTCACGCCTTTAAATGCAACTATTAAAGTGTTCTACCCAGCACTATACACTCGGATTTGGCCAAAATAGTTATTGTGTTATGCAAAGACTTCATACTGAACATTAACGGAACGTTAATGACGATATTGCTTTTCTACGAAAAGAACTACAAGGAAAGTATGTAAAAATGTTTAAAAGCACAAACCATAGAAACATATGGCGTGGTGGCCAAGTGGTAAGGCGTCGGTCTCGTAAACCGAAGATCATGGGTTCAAACCCCATTCACGCCTTAAAATGCAACAATTAAAGTGTTCTACCCAGCACTATACACTCGTATTTGGCCAAAATAGTCATGATGTTATGCAAAGACTTCATACTGTACATTAACAGCGTAATGTCGATATTGCTTTTCTACTAAAAGAACTACAAGGCAAGTATGTAAAAATGTTTAAAAGCACAAACTACAAAAAGTTATGGCGTGGTGGCTAAGTGGTAAGGCGTCGGTCTCGTAAACCGAAGATCATGGGTTCAAACCCCATTCACGCCTTTAAATGCAACAATTAAAGTGTTCTACCCAGCACTATACACTCGTATTTGGCCAAAATAGTTATTGTGTTATGCAAAGACGTCATACTGTACATTAACAGAATGTTAATGTCGATATTGCTTTTCTACGAAAAGAACTACAAGGAAAGTATGTACAAATGTTTAAAAGCACAAACCATGTAGAGCTTATGGCGTGGTGGCTAAGTGGTAAGGCGTCGGTCTCGTAAACCGAAGATCATGGGTTCAAACCCCATTCACGCCTTTAAATGCAACTATTAAAGTGTTCTACCCAGCACTATACACTCGGATTTGGACTATCTTGTTATGCAAATACTTCATGCTGTACATTGATGGAAGGTGAATAAATGATGATTTGCTTATATATTTAAAAAACTACAAGGAAAGCCTGTAATTATGTTTTAAAACACAATATTTACATTTTTGGTGTGGTGGCCAAGTGGTAAGGCGTCGGTCTCGTAAACCGAAGATCATGGGTTCAAACCCCATTCACGCCTTTAAATGCAACAATTAAAGTGTTCTACCCAGCACTATACACTCGTATTTGGCCAAAATAGTTATTGTGTTATGCAAAGACGTCATACTGTACATTAACAGAATGTTAATGTCGATATTGCTTTTCTACGAAAAGAACTACAAGGAAAGTATGTACAAATGTTTAAAAGCACAAACCATGTAGAGTTTATGGCGTGGTGGCTAAGTGGTAAGGCGTCGGTCTCGTAAACCGAAGATCATGGGTTCAAACCCCATTCACGCCTTTAAATGCAACTATTAAAGTGTTCTACCCAGCACTATACACTCGGATTTGGCCAAATAGTATGTGTTATGCAAAGACTTCATACTGAACATTAACGGAACGTGTAATGACGATATTGCTTTTCTACGAAAAAACTACAAGGAAAGTATGTAAAATGTTTAAAAGCACAAACATAGGAAACATATGGCGTGGTGGCCAAGTGGTAAGGCGTCGGTCTCGTAAACCGAAGATCATGGGTTCAAACCCCATTCACGCCTTTAAATGCAACAATTAAAGTGTTCTACCCAGCACTATACACTCGTATTTGGCCAAAATAGTCATGATGTTATGCAAAGAGTTCATACTGTACATTCAGCGTAATGTTGATATTGCTTTTCTACTAAAAGACCAAGGCAAGTATGTAAAATGTTTAAAAGCACAAACTACAAAACAGTTATGGCGTGGTGGCTAAGTGGTAAGGCGTCGGTCTCGTAAACCGAAGATCATGGGTTCAAACCCCATTCACGCCTTTAAATGCAACTATTAAAGTGTTCTACCCAGCACTATACACTCGGATTTGGACTATCTTGTTATGCAAATACTTCATGCTGTACATTGATGGAAGGTGAATAAATGATGATCTTGCTTATATATTTAAAAAACTACAAGGAAAGCCTGTAATTATGTTTTAAATCACAATATTTACATTTTTTGGTGTGGTGGCCAAGTGGTAAGGCGTCGGTCTCGTAAACCGAAGATCATGGGTTCAAACCCCATTCACGCCTTTAAATGCAACAATTAAAGTGTTCTACCCAGCACTATACACTCGTATTTGGCCAAAATAGTTATTGTGTTATGCAAAGACGTCATACTGTACATTAACAGAATGTTAATGTCGGTATTGCTTTTCTACGAAAAGAACTACAAGGAAAGTATGTACAAATGTTTAAAAGCACAAACCATGTAGAGTTTATGGCGTGGTGGCTAAGTGGTAAGGCGTCGGTCTCGTAAACCGAAGATCATGGGTTCAAACCCCATTCACGCCTTTAAATGCAACTATTAAAGTGTTCTACCCAGCACTATACACTCGGATTTGGCCAAAATAGTTATTGTGTTATGCAAAGACTTCATACTGAACATTAACGGAACGTTAATGACGATATTGCTTTTCTACGAAAAGAACTACAAGGAAAGTATGTAAAAATGTTTAAAAGCACAAACCATAAGAAACATATGGCGTGGTGGCCAAGTGGTAAGGCGTCGGTCTCGTAAACCGAAGATCATGGGTTCAAACCCCATTCACGCCTTAAAATGCAACAATTAAAGTGTTCTACCCAGCACTATACACTTGTATTTGGCCAAAATAGTCATGATGTTATGCAAAGACTTCATACTGTACATTCAGCTAATGTTGATATTGCTTTTCTACTAAAAGACCAAGGCAAGTATGTAAAATGTTTAAAAGCACAAACTACAAAAAGTTATGGCGTGGTGGCTAAGTGGTAAGGCGTCGGTCTCGTAAACCGAAGATCATGGGTTCAAACCCCATTCACGCCTTTAAATGCAACAATTAAAGTGTTCTACCCAGCACTATACACTCGTATTTGGCCAAAATAGTTATTGTGTTATGCAAAGACATCATACTGTACATTAACAGAATGTTAATGTAGATATTGCTTTTCTACGAAAAGAACTACAAGGAAAGTATGTACAAATGTTTAAAAGCACAAACCATAGTAAACGTATGGCGTGGTGGCCAAGTGGTAAGGCGTCGGTCTCGTAAACCGAAGATCATGGGTTCAAACCCCATTCACGCCTTTAAATGCAACTATTAAAGTGTTCTACCCAGCACTATACACTCGTATTTGGCCAAAATAGTTATTGTGTTATGCAAAGACGTCATACTGTACATTAACAGAATGTTAATGTCGATATTGCTTTTCTACGAAAAGAACTACAAGGAAAGTATGTACAAATGTTTAAAAGCACAAACCATGTAGAGCTTATGGCGTGGTGGCTAAGTGGTAAGGCGTCGGTCTCGTAAACCGAAGATCATGGGATCAAACCCCATTCACGCCTTTAAATGCAACTATTAAAGTGTTCTACCCAGCACTATACACTCGGATTTGGACTATCTTGTTATGCAAATACTTCATGCTGTACATTGATGGAAGGTGAATAAATGATGATTTTGCTTATATATTTAAAAAACTACAAGGAAAGCCTGTAATTATGTTTTAAAACACAATATTTACATTTTTTGGTGTGGTGGCCAAGTGGTAAGGCGTCGGTCTCGTAAACCGAAGATCATGGGTTCAAACCCCATTCACGCCTTTAAATGCAACTATTAATGTGTTCTACCCAGCACTATACACTCGTATTTGGCCAAAATAGTTATTGTGTTATGCAAAGACGTCATACTGTACATTAACAGAATGTTAATGTCGATATTGCTTTTCTACGAAAAGAACTACAAGGAAAGTATGTACAAATGTTTAAAAGCACAAACCATGTAGAGCTTATGGCGTGGTGGCTAAGTGGTAAGGCGTCGGTCTCGTAAACCGAAGATCATGGGATCAAACCCCATTCACGCCTTTAAATGCAACTATTAAAGTGTTCTACCCAGCACTATACACTCGGATTTGGACTATCTTGTTATGCAAATACTTCATGCTGTACATTGATGGAAGGTGAATAATGATGATTTTGCTTATATATTTAAAAAACTACAAGGAAAGCCTGTAATTATGTTTTAAAACACAATAATTTACATTTTTTGGTGTGGTGGCCAAGTGGTAAGGCGTCGGTCTCGTAAACCGAAGATCATGGGTTCAAACCCCATTCACGCCTTTAAATGCAACAATTAAAGTTTTCTACCCAGCACTATACACTCGTATTTGGCCAAAATAGTTATTGTGTTATGCAAAGACTTTATACTGAACATTAACGGAACGTTAATGACGATATTGCTTTTCTAAGAAAAGAACTACAAGGAAAGTATGTAAAAATGTTTAAAAGCACAAACCATAGAAATCATATGGCGTGGTGGCCAAGTGGTAAGGCGTCGGTCTCGTAAACCGAAGATCATGGGTTCAAACCCCATTCACGCCTTTAAATGCAACAGTTAAAGTGTTCTACCCAGCACTATACACTCGTATTTGGCCAAAATAGTTATTGTGTTATGAAAAGACGTCATACTGTACATTAACAGAATGTTAATGTCGATATTGCTTTTCTACGAAAAGAACACAAGGAAAGTATGTAACAAATGTTTAAAAGCACAAACTACATGTAGAAAGCTATATGGCGTGGTGGCAAGTGGTAAGGCGTCGGTCTCGTAAACCGAAGATCATGGGTTCAAACCCCATTCACGCCTTTAAATGCAACTATTAAAGTGTTCTACCCAGCACTATACACTCGGATTTGGCCAAATAGTTATTGTGTTATGCAAAGACTTCATACTGTAACATTGAACGGAAGCGTATAAATGACGATTATTGCTTTTCTACTAAAAGAACTACAAGGAAAGTATGTAAAAATGTTTAAAAGCACATACCACAAAATGTCACATGGCGTGGTGGCCAAGTGGTAAGGCGTCGGTCTCGTAAACCGAAGATCATGGGTTCAAACCCCATTCACGCCTTAAATGCAACTATTAAAGTGTTCTACCCAGCACTATACACTCGGATTTGGCCAAAATAGTTATTGTGTTATGCAAAGACGTCATACTGTACATTAACGAATGTTAATGTCGATATTGCTTTTCTACTAAAAGAACAACAAGGAAAGTATGTAAAAATGCAAAGACTTCATACTGTACATTGACGGAATGTTAATTACGTTATTGTTTTTCTACTAAAAGAACTACAAGGAAAGTATGTAAAAATGTTTAAAAGCACATACCACTAAATGTCACATGGCGTGGTGGCCAAGTGGTAAGGCGTCGGTCTCGTAAACCGAAGATCATGGGTTCAAACCCCATTCACGCCTTTAAATGCAACTATTAAAGTGTTCTACCCAGCACTATACACTCGGATTTGGCCAAAATAGTTATTGTGTTATGCAAAGACGTCATACTGTACATTAACGGAATGTTAATGTCGATATTGCTTTTCTACGAAAAGAACTACAAGGAAAGTATGTACAAATGTTTAAAAGCACAAACCATAGAAAACATATGGCGTGGTGGCCAAGTGGTAAGGCGTCGGTCTCGTAAACCGAAGATCATGGGTTCAAACCCCATTCACGCCTTTAAATGCAACTATTAAAGTGTTCTACCCAGCACTATACACTCGTATTTGGCCAAAATAGTTATTGTGTTATGCAAAGACGTCATACTGTACATTAACAGAATGTTAATGTCGATATTGCTTTTCTACGAAAAGAACTACAAGGAAAGTATGTACAAATGTTTAAAAGCACAAACCATGTAGAGCTTATGGCGTGGTGGCTAAGTGGTAAGGCGTCGGTCTCGTAAACTGAAGATCATGGGTTCAAACCCCATTCACGCCTTTAAATGCAACTATTAAAGTGTTCTACCCAGCACTATACACTCGGATTTGGACTATCGTGTTATGCAAATACTTCATGCTGTACATTGATGGAAGGTGAATAAATGATGATTTTGCTTATATATTTAAAAAACTACAAGGAAAGCCTGTAATTATGTTTAAAACACAATATTTACATTTCTTTGGTGTGGTGGCCAAGTGGTAAGGCGTCGGTCTCGTAAACCGAAGATCATGGGTTCAAACCCCATTCACACCTTTAAATGCAACAATTAAAGTGTTCTACCCAGCACTATACACTCGTATTTGGCCAAAATAGTTATTGTGTTATGCAAAGACGCCATACTGTACATTAACAGAATGTTAATGTGGATATTGCTTTTCTACGAAAAGAACTACAAGGAAAGAAATGTACAAATGTTTAAAAGCACAAACCATGTAGAGCTTATGGCGTGGTGGCTAAGTGGTAAGGCGTCGGTCTCGTAAACCGAAGATCATGGGATCAAACCCCATTCACACCTTTAAATGCAACTATTAAAGTGTTCTACCCAGCACTATACACTCGTATTTGGCCAAAATAGTTATTGTGTTATGCAAAGACGTCATACTGTACATTAACAGAATGTTAATGTCGATATTGCTTTTCTACGAAAATAACTACAAGGAAAGTATGTACAAATGTTTAAAAGCACAAACCATGTAGATCTTATGGCGTGGTGGCTAAGTGGTAAGGCGTCGGTCTCGTAAACCGAAGATCATGGGTTCAAACCCCATTCACGCCTTTAAATGCAACTATTAAAGTGTTCTACCCAGCACTATACACTCGGATTTGGCCAAAATAGTTATTGTGTTATGCAAAGACTTTATACTGAACATTAACGGAACGTTAATGACGATATTGCTTTTCTACGAAAAGAACTACAAGGAAAGTATGTAAAAATGTTTAAAAGCCCAAACCATAGAAAACACATGGCGTGGTGGACAAGTGGTAAGGCGTCGGTCTCGAAACCGAAGATCATGGGTTCAAACCCCATTCACGCCTTAAAATGCGACAATTAAAGTGTTCTACCCAGCACTATACACTTGTATTTGGCCAAAATAGTCATGATGTTATGCAAAGACTTCATACTGTACATTCAGCTAATGTTGATATTGCTTTTCTACTAAAAGACCAAGGCAAGTATGTAAAAATGTTTAAAAGCACAAACTACAAGAAAGTTATGGCGTGGTGGATAAGTCGTAAGGCGTCGGTCTCGTAAACCGAAGATCATGGGTTCAAACCCCATTCACGCCTTTAAATGCAACTATTAAAGTGTTCTACCCAGCACTATACACTCGGATTTGGACTATCTTGTTATGCAAATACTTCATGCTGTACATTGATGGAAGGTGAATAAATGATGGTTTTGCTTATATATTTAAAAAACTACAAGGAAAGCCTGTAATTATGTTTTAAAACACAATATTTACATTTTTTGGTGTGGTGGCCAAGTGGTAAGGCGTCGGTCTCGTAAACCGAAGATCATCGGTTCAAACCCCATTCACGCCTTTAAATGCAACAATTAAAGTGTTCTACCCAGCACTATACACTCGTATTTGGCCAAAATAGTTATTGTGTTATGCAAAGACGTCATACTGTACATTAACAGAATGTTAATGTCGATATTGCTTTTCTACGAAAAGAACTACAAGGAAAGTATGTACAAATGTTTAAAAGCACAAACCATGTAGAGCATATGGCGTGGTGGCTAAGTGGTAAGGCGTCGGTCTCGTAAACCGAAGATCATGGGTTCAAACCCCATTCACGCCTTAAATGCAACTATTAAAGTGTTCTACCCAGCACTATACACTTGTATTTGGCCAAAATAGTCATGATGTTATGCAAAGACTTCATACTGAACATTAACGGAACGTTAATGACGATATTGCTTTTCTACGAAAAGAACTACAAGGAAAGTATGTAAAAATGTTTAAAAGCACAAACCATAGAAAACATTATGGCGTGGTGGCAAGTGGTAAGGCGTCGGTCTCGTAAACCGAAGATCATGGGTTCAAACCCCATTCACGCCTTTAAATGCAACTATTAAAGTGTTCTACCCAGCACTATACACTCGGATTTGGCCAAAATAGTTATTGTGTTATGCAAAGACTTCATACTGAACATTAACGGAACGTTAATGACGATATTGCTTTTCTACGAAAAGAACTACAAGGAAAGTATGTAAAAATGTTTAAAAGCACAAACATAGAAAACATATGGCGTGGTGGCCAAGTGGTAAGGCGTCGGTCTCGTAAACCGAAGATCATGGGTTCAAACCCCATTCACGCCTTAAAATGCAACAATTAAAGTGTTCTACCCAGCACTATACACTTGTATTTGGCCAAAATAGTCATGATGTTATGCAAAGACTTCATACTGTACATTCAGCTAATGTTGATATTGCTTTTCTACTAAAAGACCAAGGCAAGTATGTAAAATGTTTAAAAGCACAAACCATGTAGAGTTTATGGCGTGGTGGCTAAGTGGTAAGGCGTCGGTCTCGTAAACTGAAGATCATGGGTTCAAACCCCATTCACACCTTAAAATGCAACTATTAAAGTGTTCTACCCAGCACTATACACTCGGATTTGGACTATCGTGTTATGCAAATACTTCATGCTGTACATTGATGGAAGGTGAATAAATGATGATTTTGCTTATATATTTAAAAAACTACAAGGAAAGCCTGTAATTATGTTTTAAAACACAATATTTACATTTTCTTTGGTGTGGTGGCCAACTGGTAAGGCGTCGGTCTCGTAAACCGAAGATCATGGGTTCAAACCCCATTCACACCTTTAAATGCAACAATTAAAGTGTTCTACCCAGCACTATACACTCGTATTTGGCCAAAATAGTTATTGTGTTATGCAAAGACGCCATACTGTACATTAACAGAATGTTAATGTGGATATTGCTTTTCTACGAAAAGAACTACAAGGAAAGAATGTACAAATGTTTAAAAGCACAAACCATGTAGAGCTTATGGCGTGGTGGCTAAGTGGTAAGGCGTCGGTCTCGTAAACCGAAGATCATGGGATCAAACCCCATTCACACCTTTAAATGCAACTATTAAAGTGTTCTACCCAGCACTATACACTCGTATTTGGCCAAAATAGTTATTGTGTTATGCAAAGACGTCATACTGTACATTAACAGAATGTTAATGTCGATATTGCTTTTCTACGAAAATAACTACAAGGAAAGTATGTACAAATGTTTAAAAGCACAAACCATGTAGATCTTATGGCGTGGTGGCTAAGTGGTAAGGCGTCGGTCTCGTAAACCGAAGATCATGGGTTCAAACCCCATTCACGCCTTTAAATGCAACTATTAAAGTGTTCTACCCAGCACTATACACTCGGATTTGGCCAAAATAGTTATTGTGTTATGCAAAGACTTTATACTGAACATTAACGGAACGTTAATGACGATATTGCTTTTCTACGAAAAGAACTACAAGGAAAGTATGTAAAAATGTTTAAAAGCACAAACCATAGAAAACATATGGCGTGGTGGCCAAGTGGTAAGGCGTCGGTCTCGTAAACCGAAGATCATGGGTTCAAACCCCATTCACGCCTTAAAATGCAACAATTAAAGTGTTCTACCCAGCACTATACACTCGTATTTGGCCAAAATAGTTATTGTGTTATGCAAAGACGTCATACTGTACATTAACAGAATGTTAATGTCGATATTGCTTTTCTACGAAAAAACTACAAGGAAAGTATGTACAAATGTTTAAAAGCACAAACCATGTAGATTTATGGCGTGGTGGCTAAGTGGTAAGGCGTCGGTCTCGTAAACCGAAGATCATGGGTTCAAACCCCATTCACGCCTTTAAATGCAACTATTAAAGTGTTCTACCCAGCACTATACACTCGGATTTGGCCAAAATAGTTATTGTGTTATGCAAAGACTTCATACTGAACATTAACGGAACGTTAATGACGATATTGCTTTTCTACGAAAAGAACTACAAGGAAAGTATGTAAAAATGTTTAAAAGCACAAACCATAGAAACATATGGCGTGGTGGCCAAGTGGTAAGGCGTCGGTCTCGTAAACCGAAGATCATGGGTTCAAACCCCATTCACGCCTTTAAATGCAACAATTAAAGTGTTCTACCCAGCACTATACACTCGGATTTGGACTATCTTGTTATGCAAATACTTCATGCTGTACATTGATGGAAGGTGATAAATGATGATTTGCTTATATATTAAAAAACTACAAGGAAAGCCTGTAATTATGTTTAAAAGCACAATAATTTACATTTTTGGTGTGGTGGCCAAGTGGTAAGGCGTCGGTCTCGTAAACCGAAGATCATGGGTTCAAACCCCATTCACGCCTTAAATGCAACAATTAAAGTGTTCTACCCAGCACTATACACTCGTATTTGGCCAAAATAGTTATTGTGTTATGCAAAGACGTCATACTGTACATTAACAGAATGTTAATGTCGATATTGCTTTTCTACGAAAAGAACTACAAGGAAAGTATGTACAAATGTTTAAAAGCACAAACCATGTAGAGCTTATGGCGTGGTGGCTAAGTGGTAAGGCGTCGGTCTCGTAAACCGAAGATCATGGGTTCAAACCCCATTCACGCCTTTAAATGCAACTATTAAAGTGTTCTACCCAGCACTATACACTCGGATTTGGCCAAAATAGTTATTGTGTTATGCAAAGACTTCATACTGAACATTAACGGAACGTTAATGACGATATTGCTTTTCTACGAAAAGAACTACAAGGAAAGTATGTAAAAATGTTTAAAAGCACAAACCATAGAAAACATATGGCGTGGTGGACAAGTGGTAAGGCGTCGGTCTCGTAAACCGAAGATCATGGGTTCAAACCCCATTCACGCCTTAAAATGCAACAATTAAAGTGTTCTACCCAGCACTATACACTTGTATTTGGCCAAAATAGTCATGATGTTATGCAAAGACTTCATACTGTACATTCAGCTAATGTTGATATTGCTTTTCTCCTAAAAGACCAAGGCAAGTATGTATAAATGTTTAAAAGCACAAACTACAAAATAGTTATGGCGTGGTGGCTAAGTGGTAAGGCGTCGGTCTCGTAAACTGAAGATCATGGGTTCAAACCCCATTCACGCCTTTAAATGCAACTATTAAAGTGTTCTACCCAGCACTATACACTCGGATTTGGACTATCTTGTTATGCAAATACTTCATGCTGTACATTGATGGAAGGTGAATAAATGATGATTTTGCTTATATATTTAAAAAACTACAAGGAAAGCCTGTAATTATGTTTTAAAACACAATATTTACATTTTTTGGTGTGGTGGCCAAGTGGTAAGGCGTCGGTCTCGTAAACCGAAGATCATGGGTTCAAACCCCATTCACGCCTTTAAATGCAACAATTAAAGTGTTCTACCCAGCACTATACACTCGTATTTGGCCAAAATAGTTATTGTGTTATGCAAAGACGTCATACTGTACATTAACAGAATGTTAATGTCGATATTGCTTTTCTACGAAAAGAACTACAAGGAAAGTATGTACAAATGTTTAAAAGCACAAACCATGTAGAGCTTATGGCGTGGTGGCTAAGTGGTAAGGCGTCGGTCTCGTAAACCGAAGATCATGGGTTCAAACCCCATTCACACCTTAAAATGCAACTATTAAAGTGTTTCTACCCAGCACTATACACTCGTATTTGGCCAAAATAGTTATTGTGTTATGCAAAGACGTCATACTGTACATTAACAGAATGTTAATGTCGATATTGCTTTTCTACGAAAAAACTACAAGGAAAGTATGTACAAATGTTTAAAAGCACAAACCATGTAGATCTTATGGCGTGGTGGCTAAGTGGTAAGGCGTCGGTCTCGTAAACCGAAGATCATGGGTTCAAACCCCATTCACGCCTTTAAATGCAACTATTAAAGTGTTCTACCCAGCACTATACACTCGTATTTGGCCAAAATAGTTATTGTGTTATGCAAAGACTTCATACTGAACATTAACGGAACGTTAATGACGATATTGCTTTTCTACGAAAAGAACTACAAGGAAAGTATGTAAAAATGTTTAAAAGCACAAACCATAGGAAACATATGGCGTGGTGGCCAAGTGGTAAGGCGTCGGTCTCGTAAACCGAAGATCATGGGTTCAAACCCCATTCACGCCTTAAAATGCAACAATTAAAGTGTTCTACCCAGCACTATACACTTGTATTTGGCCAAAATAGTCATGATGTTATGCAAAGACGTTCATACTGTACATTCAGCTAATGTTGATATTGCTTTTCTACTAAAAGACCAAGGC
>CM051001.1:6065465-6072965 GCA_027704905.1 Muraenolepis orangiensis | reverse complement strand
AAACTACAAGGAAAGCCTGTAATTATGTTTTAAAACACAATAATTTACATTTTTTAGTGTGGTGGCCAAGTGGTAAGGCGTCGGTCTCGTAAACCGAAGATCATGGGTTCAAACCCCATTCACGCCTTTAAATGCAACAATTAAAGTGTTCTACCCAGCACTATACACTCGTATTTGGCCAAAATAGTTATTGTGTTATGCAAAGACGTCATACTGTACATTAACAGAATGTTAATGTCGATATTGCTTTTCTACGAAAAGAACTACAAGGAAAGTATGTACAAATGTTTAAAAGCACAAACCATGTAGAACTTATGGCGTGGTGGCTAAGTGGTAAGGCGTCGGTCTCGTAAACCGAAGATCATGGGTTCAAACCCCATTCACGCCTTTAAATGCAACTATTAAAGTGTTCTACCCAGCACTATACACTTGTATTTGGCCAAAATAGTCATGATGTTATGCAAAGACTTCATACTGTACATTCAGCTAATGTTGATATTGCTTTTCTACTAAAAGACCAAGGCAAGTATGTATAAATGTTTAAAAGCACAACCTACAAAATAGTTATGGCGTGGTGGCTAAGTGGTAAGGCGTCGGTCTCGTAAACCGAAGATCATGGGTTCAAACCCCATTCACGCCTTTAAATGCAACTATTAAAGTGTTCTACCCAGCACTATACACTCGGATTTGGACATATCTTGTTATGCAAATACTTCATGCTGTACATTGATGGAAGGTGAATAATGATGATTTTGCTTATATATTTAAAAAACTACAAGGAAAGCCTGTAATTATGTTTAAAAGCACAATAATTTACATTTTTGGTGTGGTGGCCAAGTGGTAAGGCGTCGGTCTCGTAAACCGAAGATCATGGGTTCAAACCCCATTCACGCCTTTAAATGCAACAATTAAAGTGTTCTACCCAGCACTATACACTCGGATTTGGCCAAAATAGTTATTGTGTTATGCAAAGACTTCATACTGTACATTAACGGAACGTTAATGTCGATATTGCTTTTCTACGAAAAGAACTACAAGGAAAGTATGTAAAAATGTTTAAAAGCACAAACAATAGAAACATATGGCGTGGTGGCCAAGTGGTAAGGCGTCGGTCTCGTAAACCGAAGATCATGGGTTCAAACCCCATTCACGCCTTAAATGCAACAATTAAAGTGTTCTACCCAGCACTATACACTCGTATTTGGCCAAAATAGTCATTGTGTTATGCAAAGACGTCATACTGTACATTACAGAATGTTAATGTCGATATTGCTTTTCTACGAAAAGAACTACAAGGAAAGTATGTACAAATGTTTAAAAGCACAAACCATGTAGAGCTTATGGCGTGGTGGCTAAGTGGTAAGGCGTCGGTCTCGTAAACCGAAGATCATGGGTTCAAACCCCATTCACGCCTTTAAATGCAACTATTAAAGTGTTCTACCCAGCACTATACACTCGGATTTGGCCAAAATAGTTATTGTGTTATGCAAAGACTTCATACTGAACATTAACGGAACGTTAATGACGATATTGCTTTTCTACGAAAAGAACTACAAGGAAAGTATGTAAAAATGTTTAAAAGCACAAACCATAGAAAACATATGGCGTGGTGGCCAAGTGGTAAGGCGTCGGTCTCGTAAACCGAAGATCATGGGTTCAAACCCCATTCACGCCTTAAAATGCAACAATTAAAGTGTTCTACCCAGCACTATACACTTGTATTTGGCCAAAATAGTCATGATGTTATGCAAAGACTTCATACTGTACATTCAGCTAATGTTGATATTGCTTTTCTACTAAAAGACCAAGGCAAGTATGTAAAAATGTTTAAAAGCACAAACTACAAAAAGTTATGGCGTGGTGGCTAAGTGGTAAGGCGTCGGTCTCGTAAACCGAAGATCATGGGTTCAAACCCCATTCACGCCTTTAAATGCAACTATTAAAGTGTTCTACCCAGCACTATACACTCGGATTTGGACTATCTTGTTATGCAAATACTTCATGCTGTACATTGATGGAAGGTGAATAAATGATGATTTTGCTTATATATTTAAAAAACTACAAGGAAAGCCTGTAATTATGTTTTAAAACACAATAATTTACATTTTTGGTGTGGTGGCCAAGTGGTAAGGCGTCGGTCTCGTAAACCGAAGATCATGGGTTCAAACCCCATTCACGCCTTTAAATGCAACAATTAAAGTGTTCTACCCAGCACTATACACTCGTATTTGGCCAAAATAGTTATTGTGTTATGCAAAGACGTCATACTGTACATTAACAGAATGTTAATGTCGATATTGCTTTTCTACGAAAAGAACTACAAGGAAAGTATGTACAAATGTTTAAAAGCACAAACCATGTAGAGCTTATGGCGTGGTGGCTAAGTGGTAAGGCGTCGGTCTCGTAAACCGAAGATCATGGGTTCAAACCCCATTCACGCCTTTAAATGCAACTATTAAAGTGTTCTACCCAGCACTATACACTCGGATTTGGCCAAAATAGTTATTGTGTTATGCAAAGACTTCATACTGAACATTAACGGAACGTTAATGACGATATTGCTTTTCTACGAAAAGAACTACAAGGAAAGTATGTAAAAATGTTTAAAAGCACAAACAATAGGAAACATATGGCGTGGTGGCCAAGTGGTAAGGCGTCGGTCTCGTAAACCGAAGATCATGGGTTCAAACCCCATTCACGCCTTAAAATGCAACAATTAAAGTGTTCTACCCAGCACTATACACTTGTATTTGGCCAAAATAGTCATGATGTTATGCAAAGAGTTCATACTGTACATTCAGCTAATGTTGATATTGCTTTTCTACTAAAAGACCAAGGCAAGTATGTAAAAATGTTTAAAAGCACAAACTACAAAAAGTTATGGCGTGGTGGCTAAGTGGTAAGGCGTCGGTCTCGTAAACCGAAGATCATGGGTTCAAACCCCATTCACGCCTTTAAATGCAACTATTAAAGTGTTCTACCCAGCACTATACACTCGGATTTGGCCAAATAGTATTGTGTTATGCAAAGACTCATACTGTACATTAACGGAAGGTGATAATGATGATATTGCTTTTATCTAAAAGAACTACAAGGAAAGTATGTAAAATGTTTAAAAGCACAAACATGTAACATTATGGCGTGGTGGCCAAGTGGTAAGGCGTCGGTCTCGTAAACCGAAGATCATGGGTTCAAACCCCATTCACGCCTTTAAATGCAACAATTAAAGTGTTCTACCCAGCACTATACACTCGTATTTGGCCAAAATAGTTATTGTGTTATGCAAAGACGTCATACTGTACATTAACAGAATGTTAATGTCGATATTGCTTTTCTACGAAAAGAACTACAAGGAAAGTATGTACAAATGTTTAAAAGCACAAACCATGTAGAGCTTATGGCGTGGTGGCTAAGTGGTAAGGCGTCGGTCTCGTAAACCGAAGATCATGGGTTCAAACCCCATTCACGCCTTTAAATGCAACTATTAAAGTGTTCTACCCAGCACTATACACTCGGATTTGGCCAAAATAGTTATTGTGTTATGCAAAGACTTCATACTGAACATTAACGGAACGTTAATGACGATATTGCTTTTCTACGAAAAGAACTACAAGGAAAGTATGTAAAAATGTTTAAAAGCACAAACCATAGAAAACATATGGCGTGGTGGCCAAGTGGTAAGGCGTCGGTCTCGTAAACCGAAGATCATGGGTTCAAACCCCATTCACGCCTTAAAATGCAACAATTAAAGTGTTCTACCCAGCACTATACACTTGTATTTGGCCAAAATAGTCATGATGTTATGCAAAGACTTCATACTGTACATTCAGCTAATGTTGATATTGCTTTTCTACTAAAAGACCAAGGCAAGTATGTAAAAATGTTTAAAAGCACAAACTACAAAAAGTTATGGCGTGGTGGCTAAGTGGTAAGGCGTCGGTCTCGTAAACCGAAGATCATGGGTTCAAACCCCATTCACGCCTTTAAATGCAACTATTAAAGTGTTCTACCCAGCACTATACACTCGGATTTGGACTATCTTGTTATGCAAATACTTCATGCTGTACATTGATGGAAGGTGAATAAATGATGATTTTGCTTATATATTTAAAAAACTACAAGGAAAGCCTGTAATTATGTTTTAAAACACAATATTTACATTTTTTGGTGTGGTGGCCAAGTGGTAAGGCGTCGGTCTCGTAAACCGAAGATCATGGGTTCAAACCCCATTCACGCCTTTAAATGCAACAATTAAAGTGTTCTACCCAGCACTATACACTCGTATTTGGCCAAAATAGTTATTGTGTTATGCAAAGACGTCATACTGTACATTAACAGAATGTTAATGTCGATATTGCTTTTCTACGAAAAGAACTACAAGGAAAGTATGTACAAATGTTTAAAAGCACAAACCATGTAGAGCTTATGGCGTGGTGGCTAAGTGGTAAGGCGTCGGTCTCGTAAACCGAAGATCATGGGTTCAAACCCCATTCACGCCTTTAAATGCAACTATTAAAGTGTTCTACCCAGCACTATACACTCGTATTTGGCCAAAATAGTTATTGTGTTATGCAAAGACGTCATACTGTACATTAACAGAATGTTAATGTCGATATTGCTTTTCTACGAAAAGAACTACAAGGAAAGTATGTACAAATGTTTAAAAGCACAAACCATGTAGATCTTATGGCGTGGTGGCTAAGTGGTAAGGCGTCGGTCTCGTAAACCGAAGATCATGGGTTCAAACCCCATTCACGCCTTTAAATGCAACTATTAAAGTGTTCTACCCAGCACTATACACTCGGATTTGGCCAAAATAGTTATTGTGTTATGCAAAGACTTCATACTGAACATTAACGGAACGTTAATGACGATATTGCTTTTCTACGAAAAGAACTACAAGGAAAGTATGTAAAAATGTTTAAAAGCACAAACATAGAAAACATATGGCGTGGTGGCCAAGTGGTAAGGCGTCGGTCTCGTAAACCGAAGATCATGGGTTCAAACCCCATTCACGCCTTAAAATGCAACAATTAAAGTGTTCTACCCAGCACTATACACTTGTATTTGGCCAAAATAGTCATGATGTTATGCAAAGAGTTCATACTGTACATTCAGCTAATGTTGATATTGCTTTTCTACTAAAAGACCAAGGCAAGTATGTAAAAATGTTTAAAAGCACAAACTACAAAACAGTTATGGCGTGGTGGCTAAGTGGTAAGGCGTCGGTCTCGTAAACCGAAGATCATGGGTTCAAACCCCATTCACGCCTTTAAATGCAACTATTAAAGTGTTCTACCCAGCACTATACACTCGGATTTGGACTATCTTGTTATGCAAATACTTCATGCTGTACATTGATGGAAGGTGAATAAATGATGATTTTGCTTATATATTTAAAAAACTACAAGGAAAGCCTGTAATTATGTTTTAAATCACAATATTTACATTTTTGGTGTGGTGGCCAAGTGGTAAGGCGTCGGTCTCGTAAACCGAAGATCATGGGTTCAAACCCCATTCACGCCTTTAAATGCAACAATTAAAGTGTTCTACCCAGCACTATACACTCGTATTTGGCCAAAATAGTTATTGTGTTATGCAAAGACGTCATACTGTACATTAACAGAATGTTAATGTCGATATTGCTTTTCTACGAAAAGAACTACAAGGAAAGTATGTACAAATGTTTAAAAGCACAAACCATGTAGAGTTTATGGCGTGGTGGCTAAGTGGTAAGGCGTCGGTCTCGTAAACCGAAGATCATGGGTTCAAACCCCATTCACGCCTTTAAATGCAACTATTAAAGTGTTCTACCCAGCACTATACACTCGGATTTGGCCAAAATAGTTATTGTGTTATGCAAAGACTTCATACTGAACATTAACGGAACGTTAATGACGATATTGCTTTTCTACGAAAAGAACTACAAGGAAAGTATGTAAAAATGTTTAAAAGCACAAACCATAGGAAACATATGGCGTGGTGGCCAAGTGGTAAGGCGTCGGTCTCGTAAACCGAAGATCATGGGTTCAAACCCCATTCACGCCTTAAAATGCAACAATTAAAGTGTTCTACCCAGCACTATACACTTGTATTTGGCCAAAATAGTCATGATGTTATGCAAAGAGTTCATACTGTACATTCAGCTAATGTTGATATTGCTTTTCTACTAAAAGACCAAGGCAAGTATGTAAAAATGTTTAAAAGCACAAACTACAAAAAGTTATGGCGTGGTGGCTAAGTGGTAAGGCGTCGGTCTCGTAAACCGAAGATCATGGGTTCAAACCCCATTCACGCCTTTAAATGCAACTATTAAAGTGTTCTACCCAGCACTATACACTCGGATTTGGCAAATAGTTATTGTGTTATGCAAAGACTTCATACTGTACATTAACGGAATGTTAATGTGATATTGCTTTTCTACGAAAAGAACTACAAGGAAAGTATGTACAAATGTTTAAAAGCACAACCATAGTACACTTATGGCGTGGTGGCCAAGTGGTAAGGCGTCGGTCTCGTAAACCGAAGATCATGGGTTCAAACCCCATTCACGCCTTTAAATGCAACAATTAAAGTGTTCTACCCAGCACTATACACTCGTATTTGGCCAAAATAGTTATTGTGTTATGCAAAGACGTCATACTGTACATTAACAGAATGTTAATGTCGATATTGCTTTTCTACGAAAAGAACTACAAGGAAAGTATGTACAAATGTTTAAAAGCACAAACCATGTAGAGCTTATGGCGTGGTGGCTAAGTGGTAAGGCGTCGGTCTCGTAAACCGAAGATCATGGGTTCAAACCCCATTCACGCCTTTAAATGCAACTATTAAAGTGTTCTACCCAGCACTATACACTCGGATTTGGCCAAAATAGTTATTGTGTTATGCAAAGACTTCATACTGAACATTAACGGAACGTTAATGACGATATTGCTTTTCTACGAAAAGAACTACAAGGAAAGTATGTAAAAATGTTTAAAAGCACAAACCATAGAAACATATGGCGTGGTGGCCAAGTGGTAAGGCGTCGGTCTCGTAAACCGAAGATCATGGGTTCAAACCCCATTCACGCCTTAAAATGCAACAATTAAAGTGTTCTACCCAGCACTATACACTTGTATTTGGCCAAAATAGTCATGATGTTATGCAAAGACTTCATACTGTACATTCAGCTAATGTTGATATTGCTTTTCTACTAAAAGACCAAGGCAAGTATGTAAAAATGTTTAAAAGCACAAACTACAAGAAAGTTATGGCGTGGTGGCTAAGTGGTAAGGCGTCGGTCTCGTAAACCGAAGATCATGGGTTCAAACCCCATTCACGCCTTTAAATGCAACTATTAAAGTGTTCTACCCAGCACTATACACTCGGATTTGGACTATCTTGTTATGCAAATACTTCATGCTGTACATTGATGGAAGGTGAATAAATGATGATTTTGCTTATGTATTTAAAAAACTACAAGGAAAGCCTGTAATTATGTTTTAAAACACAATA
>CM051001.1:6052473-6064465 GCA_027704905.1 Muraenolepis orangiensis | reverse complement strand
TGTGTGTGTGTGTGTGTGTGTGTGTGTGTGTGTGTGTGTGTGTGTGTGTGTGTGTGTGTGTGTGTGTGTGTGTGTGTTCATGTGAGCCAACTCAATAAATCCGCCGGACGGCTAAATAAGTATTATGTGTCTTTTCCTGTCTTACGCAGGAAACCGCTGAGTTCAACACTCATCGGGTTATGGGCCCAGACAAGAATACCAAGAAGTAGTTCACCACAAAAATACCAAGAAGAAGTTTGCGCGAGGCAAATAGCACGCCAAAACTAAAAGGCTAACATTAGCTTAGCAAGTCAAGTTTAGCTAGCAGCCATGAGATGGCGTTAGCAACCAAGCGACGAGCGGTATGTGGTCTCAGCTTGGATTCGATGGAGATGAACGTATGGACTCTGGGAGACAAGGTTTCTGGGCCACCATCACACTTTAGAGCTAAGAGACAACTTTGACCGGACCAGCCGATAATAATAATAATAATAATAATAATAATAATAATAATAATAATAATTGTATTTTTATTGTATATATTTGTATGGTATTGTTCTTTGAGATTTATACTGCGAGAGGGAATGGGGAGCAAGCATTTCAATGTACTACTAAAGGCAAATATCTTGTATCTTGTATTACATTAAATTACACTAAATTGTCATTAACATTACACTATCATAACATTTTCATTAGCATTACACTATCATAACATTGTCATTAGCATTACACTATCATAACATTGTCATTAGCATTACACTATCATAACATTGGCATTAGCATTACACTATCATAACATTGTCATTAACATTACACTATCATAACATTGTCATTAACATTACACTATCATAACATTTTCATTAGCATTACACTATCATAACATTGTCATTAGCATTACACTATCATAACATTGTCATTAGCATTACACTATCATAACATTGGCATTAGCATTACACTATCATAACATTGTCATTAGCATTACACTATCATAACATTGTCATTAACATTACACTATCATAACATTGTCATTAACATTACACTATCATAACATTGTCATTAACATTACACTATCATAACATTGTCATTAGCATTACACTATCATAACATTGTCATTAGCATTACACTATCATAACATTGTCATTAGCATTACACTAGCATAACATTGTCATTAACATTACACTATCATAACATTGGCATTAGCATTACACTATCATAACATTGTCATTAGCATGACACTAGCATACTTAGCTGGACTTTGTGGACTCATGTTGATGACTCATCAGTTCCTTCAGTAAATGGTTGAGTGTGTGAGTGGCGTCCGCCTGGTGGTTCCCGGGTCGTGATTTGATTGACGGGGGCTTGGAGGCGGCCTGGAGGTCGACACACGTATGTCTGTGTGTGTGTGTGTGTGTGTGTGTGTGTGTGTGTGTGTGTGTGTGTGTGTGTGTGTGTGTGTGTGTGTGTGTGTGTGTGTGTGTGTGTGTGTGTGTGTGTGTGTGTGTGTGTATGAGCACGCGAGAGGGAGAAAGACAAAGAGAGAGAGAGAGAGAGAGAGAGAGAGAGAGAGAGAGAGAGAGAGAGAGAGAGAGAGATAGAGAGAGAGAGCGAGAGAGAGAGAGAGAGAGAGAGAGAGAGAGAGAGAGAGAGAGAGAGAGAGAGAGAGAGAGAGAGAGAGACAGTAATAGAGAAATATATATATATATATATCACATACCATACATATAACATAATATATAACCCCTCCAGGCAGGTTGGACTTGGTCTCCTGAGCTCAGAAGAGCCTCCAGGGTGTGTCAGCCCGCATGTTCAGCTCCTTCATGGTCCAGTTCAGGTCCAGTGAGGTTCACTAGAGATCCCGAGGTTAGTAATCCTTGTTTTGCAGAACACTTCCAAGACCGCTGGGTCCAAACGTCCTCGTCCTCGTCCTCGTCCTCCACAGGCTCTCGTAGCAACCAGCACAGGGAGACATCTTGTTCAGTCCTCTCCTTCCCCAGCCCCCTCCACACTGTGAACACTCCACAGAAGAAAATAGTTTTAAAGTCCATTAGGAACAGTGAGTCATGCAGTCCCATACCTCCAAACCGCTGCACCAGTAAGTGGGCCAGTGGTCTCCACACCAAGTCTTTAGGGCCAGTACAACAAGTCTCTGAATGAAGTGGGGAAACAGCGCCTCTACTGGCCAAATGAATTAGTGCTCTTCCTCCCTCTTCCTTTGGAAGAAAGAGAACAGCTTGAGGAATCCAGTGCATCTTGTCCCAAACGAAACGACCAAGACAACTTGGATGCGTGCGAGCAGGTTTGAAGGTGGGGTCCACACAGGATCATCTGTGCCATAAAGAAGAGGACACCAGAATATTCAATACCAGCGTCCTTTTTATCCCTATATTTAAGGAACCTATTTTGAGATCACCCATTGGAGAGAAAGAAATGACCACTACCACAAAAACCCATACAACAAGTGTGTGGAGCGACACTTTATAAATAGTCATCTTCATCCATTAGTTGTTCTCTCGCTTTTGTAACAATCTTCTTGAGCCGATAGACCTCTTGATCAATAAACATATCCTCTGTCTTTCTTAGCAGTATCACAGACCTGATTAAACCTCTCAAATCTGGAAAAAATGGAAAATATGTTTTAATTGCTAATACCTTTAGTTTCCGCTAAAAACGTCTTTATTTTCTCAAGAGGATAAACAATGAACAGAGTTTCTTGTGAAGGCGTCACCTCACTGTCCTCATCAGAGAAATCCTCCAGCACTTTCTTGGCCTCAGCCCCTCTCTGCTCTCTGTCAGGTTCTTTCCTTTTGTTGGCTGTATTTAAAATGACAATTTCCTCCTGCGTGTCCACAGCCATCAAGGCCTCCTCAGCCGCCCTATCAGCTCTGGCACTGCAGCTTTCCTCATGAATAATAACCACTTTAATGTTCTCTGTCTGATTCTTCACTGAATTCCCACTGGCCCGGGCACTGATTTCACCAGTGACTTTATGTGCACACTCAACATGATCCTGTTCTCCGTTCTGCTCTCCACCTGCACCACCGTCTCACCACCTGAGCTTTAACAGCAAACTGCTGCACGCCAAGCCATTCAGACTCCAATACAGGAGTCACGTCAGGTGAGCTGGAGCCGCCCGCCTGACGCTCCTCGGCTGGTCGGTGACAACGGGCATAATGCCAGGTGGTCAAACACCACGAACTAACAACAGATAACACTCAACACACACTAACACAACACTACATACAAGACATCAACACTGATAGAAAGAGTCAAAGTTAGAGAACTCACTCAGTACACTGAGAGAGAGAGAGAGAGAGAGAGAGAGAGAGAGAGAGAGAGAGAGAGAGAGAGAGAGAGAGAGAGAGAGAGAGAGAGAGAGAGAGAGAGAGAGAGAGAGACAGAGGGAGAGAGAGAGAGAGACAGAGGGAGAGAGAGAGAGAGAGAGATTTGATTTTCGAAAAAACGTTATTCTTCAGTAACTTTTATTCTTCTACGCAATCAAAATACACACAAACACACACACACACACACATACACACACACACACACGTGTGTACGATCCAGTCGGATCACTGGAGCAGTGGTGCCAGGAGAACAGCCTCGCCCTCAACGTCAAGAAGACCAAGGAGCTGATCGTGGACTTCAGGAGGCAGAGGGGAGAGCACAGCCCTATCTCCATCGACGGCGTTGCAGTAGAGAGGGTCAGCAGCTTCAAGTTCCTCGGCGTGCACATCTCCGAGGACCTCACATGGTCCACGCACACCACACACGTGGTGAAAAGGGCCCAACAACGTCTGTATTTCCTCAGGTGTCTGAAGAAATTCAGCATGGGCCCCCGCATCCTGAGAACATTCTATAACGGCACCATGGAGAGGTTTCTTACAGGGTGGATCACCGCCCGGTACGGGAACTGCACCGCACTCGAGCGCAGAGCGCTTCAAAGGGTGGTGCGGACGGCCCAGTATATCGTTAGAGGTGAGCTCCCCTCCCTCCTGGACATTTACAACCAGCGGTGCGTGGCCAAGGCCAAACGCATCATAAAAGACACTGCCCACCCCAGCCACCAACTGTACTCACTGTTACCGTCAGTCAGGCGATACCTCAGTATCAAGTGGTATCAAATAGACTCAGAGACAGCTTCACAGTCAGGCCATCAGGCTGCTGAACAAGGGCCTATAGCATATAACAATGTATATTTTATTACATATATATACATATTGCTCTTTTCTGTGCCGATATATTGCATTGTATAAATTGCATTTTATTTTTATTTTTTTTCTTTATTCTACCGTATTGACCCGAATATAAGACGGGTTTTTTTTCCTAGAAAAATATCAGAAAATGAGGGGTCGTCTTATAATCGGGGTTTAGACTTTTCGATGTACCGTAATTGCACATGTAATTGCGCAACAACAGATCGCGCCAAACGAGTGTTCCGAGACATCGCGCGACACTTAAAGTAACAGTACATAGCAACAGTTGCCTGGAGAGATAGAAATGGAGAGACACAGCGACCAACCAGCAATTTAATAAACAGGAGAGACGAAGTTACGATGCCAATTTTAAGATAATGGTGATAAACGAAGCAGAGACATCAAACACCTGTCATTGCGACGCAGGACAAGCCCAGCGCCTGCCCTCAGACTCCAGAGAGAAGCTCCTGTCTTATCAGCGATATGTGATCAAGTTAAGGAAGAAGCACTCATACCCCCTTGATCAGATGGGCAATGCTGATCAAACGCCTGTGTATTTTGACATGCCAACATGTCACTGGGCATAAGAAAGGCGACAAATCAGTGATTGTGAAGACTACTGGAAACGAGAAGAGCCGAGTAACGCTCATGTTAACGCGCCTCGCAGATGGGACACAACTCCCCCCGTACGTGGTTTTAAAACGCAAGACTGTACCTAAAGAGGCAGTGACTGTACCTAAAGAGGCAGTGACTGTACCTAAAGAGGCAGTGACTGTACCTAAGGAGGCAGTGACTGTACCTAAAGAGGCAGTGACTGTACCTAAAGAGGCAGTGACTGTACCTAAAGAGGCAGTGCCAGCTGGCATTACGTAGGTGCCCAGGCAAAGGGCTGGATGGAGACGGAGCTGGTGGTGGACTGGCTCAAGGTTGGGGCAGACGGCGCCAGTCAAAAAGCAAGTGAAAGAGTTGAATGGTGACCTAGTGATCATACCGGGCGGAATGACAAGCCAGCTGCAGGTGTTGGATGTGGTCGTTAACAAACCATTCAAGGTTCATCTGCGCAAGAGATCCACAGAGTGGCTCCTGGCTGCTAATCACGCACTGACACCGTCTGGAAAAAGCCTGCAGTACGTTTGCTCTGTGAATGGATCTTGCAAGCATGGGCTGACGTTTCCCCAGAAAGCATCATTAATGGGTTATGAAATGCTGCGTATCAAATGCCATGGATGGCAGCGAGGATGACGTGATGTGGGAGGATGACGGGGAGCAGACACCGTGAGTGACGATAGCGGGAGTGAGAGGAACAACCAGCGATGTAGAAGACGAGCTGAATGAGAAGACGTGATGTGACCGATAGACTGATGTTCCGTTTTATTGCACTACGTTTTATTGCACTACTGTTTCATTGCAATCTATCTAGCCTGTTTTGTTTTTGTTTGCCAAGTTAGGCAAATTAGAACACAATGTGTGATGTGTGTTATCATTATTTTCAAATAAAATGATTTTCTTTATAAAAAAAAGATTTGGTCTTCAAAAAAATGTATTTATTTATTTTTCCAAAAATGAGTCTTGAAAAAGAGGGGTCGTCTTATAATCGGGGTCGTCTTATATTCGGGTCAATACGGTACTTTTATTCTATTTTTATCTATTTTTATAACTGCAGTCTGTCGTCGGGTATTGCAGATAAGATTTTCACACCATTGCTTTATACTTGTGTAAACTGTGAAGTGACAATAAACTTGACTTGACTCAACTCGAACCAACTGCCACTCTCGTACTCCTACGAGACACACACACACACACACACACACACACACACACACACACAGACACACACACACAGACACACCCGGAAGGGGCGGTCTCTCGCCCCAAAAGCAGTGCCTAAATAAACTGTCCAACTGTACTGAACTGTCAAGTAACTAAATGACTATTAACACTCTACACACGCTACCATATCAATGGGAAGGCATCTGCATAAAATGTGCAATGTAAAAAATGTATGTGCGTGCGTGGATGACAACGCAGACGCCTCGTACCAGAACGGGCAATAAAAACACACACACACACACACACACACACACACACACACACACACACACACACACACATGTAGTCCTTCCTAGGTCTCTTCTCCTCCGTCTCCCTTCTCCCTCGGTAAATGGTAAACGGACTGCATTTATAGAGCTCTTTTCTAACCAGTGCGGCCACTCTAAGCGCTTTACAAGTCATGGCTCACATTCACCCATTCATCCACCCATTCATCCACAGACGGCGGAGTCAGCCATCAAGGAGACAGCCAGCAGGTCAGGAGCGGTCAGGGTTAGGGGGTCTTGCTCAGGGACACCTCCACAGGTTGGATTTGATAAAAGGAGGCGGGGAGCGAACCAGCAGCTTGTGAGGGGACCGCTCTACCTCCTGATCTATACTGCCGCCCTGGTGTGTGTGTGTGTGTGTGTGTGTGTGTGTGTGTGTGTGTGTGTGTGTGTGTGTGTGTGTGTGTGTGTGTGTGTGTGTGTGTGTGTGTGTGTGTGTGTGTGCGTGTGTGGGACCACTGGCCCACTTACTGGTGCAGCGGTTTGGAGGTATGGGACTGCATGACTCACTGTTCCTAATGGACTTTAAAACTCTGACGTTTAAGACATTGTCTCTTTTCTTCTGTGGAGTGTTCACAGTGTGGAGGGGGCTGGGGAAGGAGAGGACTGAACAAGATGTCTCCCTGTGCTGGTTGCTACGAGAGCCTGTGGAGGACGAGGACGTTTGGACCCCCCCTGCTGGGCAGGACCAGCGGTCTTGGAAGTGTTCTGGGATCTCTAGTGAACCTCACTGGACCTGAACTGGACAATGAAGGAGCTGAACATGCAGGCTGACACACCCTGGAGGGTCTTCTGAGCTCAGGAGACGAAGTCCAACCTGCCTGGAGGGGTTATATATTATGTTATATGTATGGTATGAGTGATGTGTTCTGCTCTGCAATAGAGAATCTGTTTATTATTTTGTTTCTGTGGAGTTGATGTGACTTTATGTTCTTGAGTATGTTATTTACATGCTGTTAAAGAAGGAGAAAGGATGGGAAGGCTTGTGTAGCGTGATGAAAGACTGTCTGTCTCTCACTGTCTCTCTCTCTCTCTCTCTCTCTCTCTCTCTCTCTCTCGCTCTGTTTCTATGATTAGAGATGAGAGAGAACTAAGATTGCAATCAGAGAGGAACACACACAACATTGGTTCTGCATTCTGTTCCCAGCAGCAGCAGCACCACCACCTCCTCATGTTAATCCTGTGTGTGTATGAGCTACTACAGTGGTTCCCAAACGTTTAAGGTCCTGTACCCCTTAACCATAGAACCTCCTGCTGGGTTCCCCCTCTACCTCTCACCTGATGTTACATATGAAAACCAGACCGTGGATTCACTGTTTAAGGTCCTGTACCCCTTAACACAGGTGGGGTTTTGGGGAACCCAGATGGAGTTTTTGGGAACCCAGGTGGTGTTTTTTGGAACCCAGGTGGTGTTTTTAAGGGAACCCAGGTAGTGTTTTGGGAACCCAGGTGGTCTTTTTAGGAACCCAGGTGTGTATTTGTGGAACCCAGGTTGTGTTTTTGGGGAACCCAGGTGGTGTTTTTGGGAACCCAGGTGGTGTTTTTGGGAACCCAGATGGTGTTTTTTTGGGAACACAGATGGTGTTTTTTTGGGAACCAAGGTGGTGTTTTGGTTAACCCAGGTGGTGTTTTGGGGAACCCAGATGGTGTTTTTTTGGGAACCAAGGTGGTGTTTTGGTTAACACAGGAAGTGTTTTGGGGAACCCAGATGGTGTTTTTTTTTTTTTTAAACCCAGGTGGTGTTTTCGGGAACCCAGCTGGTGTTTTTGGGAACACAGGTGGGGTTTTTGTGAACCCAGGTTGGGGTTTTGGGAACCCAGGTGGTGTTTTTAAGGGAACCAAGGTGATGTTTTTAAAGGAACCCAGGTGGTGTTTTTTCGGAACACATGTGGTGTTTTTGGGATCACAGATGGTGTTTTTGGGAACGAAGGTGGTGTTTTTGGGAAAAGGGATGATGTTTTAAGGTACCCAGGTGGGTGGTTTTGGAAACCAGGTGGTGTTTTTGGGAACCCAGGTGGTGTTTTTGGGAACCCAGGTGGTGTTTTTAAGGAAACCCAGGTAGTGTTTTGGGAACTCAGGTGGTCTTTTTAGGAACCCAGGTGTGTATTTGGGGAACCCAAGTTGTGTTTTTTGGGAACCCAGCTGGTGTTTTGGGAACCCAGGTGGTGTTTTTGGGAACCCAGGTGGTGTTTTCGGGAACCCAGGTGGTGTTTTTAAGGAAACCCAGGTAGTGTTTTGGGAACTCAGGTGGTCTTTTTAGGAACCCAGGTGTGTATTTGGGGAACCCAGGTTGTGTTTTTGGGGAACCCAGGTTGTGTTTTTGGGGAACCCAGGTGGTGTTTTTTAGGGAACCCAGGTGATGTTTTGGGGATTCCAGGTGTTTTTTTTGGGAACCCAGCTGGTGTTTTGGGAACCCAGGTGGTGTTTTTGGGAACCCAGGTGGTGTTTTTGGGAACCCAGATGGTGTTTTTTTGGGAACCAAGGTGGTGTTTTGGTTAACCCAGGTGGTGTTTTTGGGAACCCAGATGGTTTTTTTTTGGGAACCAAGGTGGTGTTTTGGTTAACCCAGGTGGTGTTTTGGGGAACCCAGATGGTGTTTTTTTTTTTTTTAAACCCAGGTGGTGTTTTCGGGACCCCAGGTGGTGTTTTTGGGAACCCAGGTGGTGTTTTTAAAGGAACCCATGTGATATTTTGGGGATTCCAGGTGTTTTTTTTGGGTATATGTATTTAATATGTATTTAGTTGAATAGTAAATAGTAGAATAGTACAATTTGTAGTTATTAGATATACACAGGTAGGTCGTTATATATACCTAGGTAGATAGGTAGGTAGTTAGATATACCTAGGTAGATAGGTAGGTATATAATCTCTATTAATACTGTATTCTCTTACTTGATAATAAAGTCTAAATAATATATACTACAGTAAAGTCATGACAACTATCCACTAAGTGCCACCACAATGCAAACTGGACAGTCATGGTTTTATTTTCTGAATAGAGAGTATTCATAGCAGATCAGCCATTTTAGAAATCTCTCCAAAGAGGCCTCTGTCTACAGTAGAGATTAGTCACTAAATAGCCCCATCTACAGGCCACATGTTGCTACTGCAGCCATTGGGTGGACAGATACATTAGACCAGGGGGGTCCAAAGTACGGCCCGCCACATTCCATTCGAATTTTAGAATTGGCTGCGGGGCCAATACAAAATGGATCCATTTTGTATTGGCCCCGCAGCCAATTCTGAAAATAGAATGGAATGTGGCCCACACATGAAACTTGAGCACGTGAGCATGTACATTTTTATTAAAAACGTTAGCTGATGTGTTAACAACCGCAATAAATGATTTGCATAACTCGATTAAATAAAGCCTACCCTTCCCCTTGTCCTCTTATCTGTCCCTCTTCATACAGGGCTGTGGATGGGGTCTCTCTTCATACAGGGCTGTGGATGGGGTCTCTCTTCATACAGGGCTGTGGATGGGGTCCCTCTTCATACAGGGCTGTGGATGGGGTCTCTCTTCATACAGGGCTGTGGATGGGGTCTCTCTTCATACAGGGCTGTGGATGGGGTCTCTCTTCATACAGGGCTGTGGATGGGGTCTCTCTTCATACAGGGCTGTGGATGGGGTCCCTCTTCATACAGGGCTGTGGATGGGGTCTCTCTTCATACAGGGCTGTGGATGGGGTCTCTCTTCATACAGGGCTGTGGATGGGGTCTCTCTTCATACAGGGCTGTGGATGGGGTCTCTCTTCATACAGGGCTGTGGATGGGGTCTCTCTTCATACAGGGCTGTGGATGGGGTCTCTCTTCATACAGGGCTGTGGATGGGGTCTCTCTTCATACAGGGCTGTGGATGGGGTCTCTCTTCATACAGGGCTGTGGATGGGGTCTCTCTTCATACAGGGCTGTGGATGGGGTCTCTCTTCATACAGGGCTGTGGATGGGGTCCCCATTCTGACCAAGAAGCAATCTGAGGTTGCTGTTTGGAGAATGAGCTGCCAACCCTTTTTGTAAAAAATAAAATAAAAAAATATTTTCTTTAAGTATATTACATTATCAAGCATAATTTGATTGATTTTATAAATGTAACTGTATTGTATTGTATTTCTGTTAATACACTAGTGAGGTGAGGCGATATACCTTAACTTTAGTGAGGGGCCAACCTTTCTCATATTTTTCTGTCTGTGGCCCTCAGTGAAAACTGTTTGGACCCCCTGTTCTAAATAATTCCTGTCTAGGGTCGGATTTTCTGTGCAATTGAAATCTCCCCCTAAAAACAAAAAATCATCACTATTACAATCTCCAATAGTATCACATAGAATGTTTTAAAAAAATCATCCTATCCACCCCATTGGTGGGCGCATAGACATTTAAAAACACGAGCTTGACCTTTTCAAATTCTGCTTTGACCTTTAGTAAAACACCTGGAATGATTTCCTCCACCTCAAAAGAAAACGGTAAAAAACTCCTGTCAAATCAATATTCATTCATCATCATTATTTCATCTGAGGAATAGAGGCCTTGCTTCTCCCCCTGAGTGGTAGGGAAGTCTCTCTCTGACTCAGCTGACACCCTGGCTGCTCTGGTGATCTTTGAAGATCTAGCTCCTCTTTCCGATGGCTCAGAACGTTTTCTTTTTTGAGAGAGTTTATATAACTCCTCATCTGACATGTCCTCATCAAAATACTCATCACTCGCTGACTCATTATCTTTCCTGTTTTCATTCTCATCGACACACTCAGTCACTTCCGATGTATAATTCTGTGACGCGTCTTCTACGGCTGCGTCGGCCTGATTCAAATGATTTTGACTATCATTTTCCCCCTGAGTTTTATCTGAACATTGAGGGGCGGAGGGGGGTACCGCGACCGCGACCATCGGTGAAACCGGAGCTGATGCCAGGGGGCCCGCCGGAGCCTCCCAGACCGGAGCGGCCGGGGACACGTCCGGCACCGGATCCCCCGGGACCGGAGAAAAAGGTGCCGTGGGGGGAACCGGATTCTCCGGGACCGGAAGATCCGGGGCCGGAGGAGGCACCGAAGCCCCGGGGACGGGAGGAGCCGGAGCCGGGTTGGGCACCGGAGTCTCCAAAACCGGAGCAGCCGGAGTCAGATCCGACCCGGTCTGACCCGGTCTGACCCGGTCTGACCCGGTCTGACCCGGTCTGACCCTCATTCGCAGCAGTGGCAGCAGCGCCAGCCGCAGGCCGCTGCGCCCCTCCCCTCTCCGGGCAGGAGCGAATCAGGTGGCCCTCTGCTCCACAGCCAAAACACTTCATATTCTCCATAGAGACAAAAACCATATAGTTAGACCCCTCCACTTTAAAAGAGACGGACAGTTTTAGATAACTGTTATTATCGTTAAGGATCATGTAAACCTGCCTTCTGTGACACACTACGTGCTTCAGTTTAGGAGACCTGCAGCCTAAAGAGATCCTCTTGATCTGTGAGACCAGCTGTCCATAGAGAGACAGCTCATGAACTAACACAGAGTTCTTAATGAATGGAGGCGCCTCTCCCACCGCCAGCCCCACTTCCTCCACCGAGCACCACCTCTCCCACCGCCAGCCCCGCTTCCTCCACCGAGCACCACCTCTCCCACCGCCAGCCCCGCCTCCTCCACCGAGCACCACCTCTCCCACCGCCAGCCCCGCCTCCTCCACCGAGCACCACCTCTCCCACCGCCAGCCCCGCCTCCTCCACCGAGCACTGCATCACCGGGTCG
>CM051001.1:6037473-6049973 GCA_027704905.1 Muraenolepis orangiensis | reverse complement strand
ACACACACACACACACACACACCTGCTATGACCTCCCCTGAGTTCTTGAGTAATTGACCTGGATGGTGCCTTCCATAGAGCTGTTGGTTAACACACACACACACACACCGCAATGTCACGACTCCGTTCCCAAATGCCACTCCGTGTTTTCCCTGTCAGCCGTTTCCTACTGAACTCACCTGTTGTCAATTGCCCCTCATTACCAAGCTGTGTTTAAGCCGTGTCTGTTGTGTCACTCATTGCTGGATTATCATTCAGATTTTCAGAAAGCATCGCGTACGTTTCATGTTAAGTTCATTGTTGTTCTTCCTATCGATCCGCCGTGTTTTGACCCTCGACTACCTGTTACCGACCCCTGCTTGCCTAAACCAATTTTCCCTCTGCCTTTGATCGGTTATCGGCGTGTCCTCCGACATTAAAGCACCTGTTCCATCTGGCGTCTATTCCCTCTGCTTTTGCGTCCCGCCCACACCCGGCCGTGACAGGATGCTAATAGGCCTATATCACGGCACAGTTGAAAGCCGGAAGTACCCGTTAAAAATCGCTGAAGCAGTGTATCCCAAGTTCCGGTTAATGCATTCACCTTGGCATTCACCATGGAGGACAGTTATCGCTGGACAACATCGCTGCACAACCTTCCAAAAGTCGGTCAAGACGATGTGGTTCAACTAGTGAATGAACTCTACAGTGAAGAAGTCTAAATCCGAATCATACAATTCCCCGACATTGTGTCTTGTGGCTCTATCTGGATATATCGCCATATAATGAAGGCAATTTGTGTAGGAGCAGAGGTATGCCTATGTATTTAATATAGGCTATTTATTTGATGGATTTTGATTATTTCAATGTACCTTTTCATTTACGTGTTAATATGTAGTGTGCAGCTGTATATTTTCTAAAAGGGAATGCCTGTTATTCTTGTGAATATGACTTAAAATAAAAGTGCTTGTGACATTGAGTTAAAACCAAATTTGTATAAAATACCGATATATATCGTATATCGCGATGCAGCCTAAAAATACCGGGTTTTGGTCCGTAGCGCCCAGTGCTTTAAATCACACACTTACCCGTCATTATGTGGCTCTATTCGGATGAGAGATGGAGTGTGTGTGGGGGTCAGGACCAGTGCTTTAAATCACACACTTACCCGTCATTATGTGGCTCTATTCGGATGAGAGATGGAGTGTGTGTGGGGGTCAGGACCAGTGCTTTAAATCACACACTTACCCGACATTGTGTGGCTCTATTCGGATGAGAGATGGAGTGTGTGTGGGGGTCAGGACCAGTGCTTTTAATCATACACATAGCCGACATTATTAGCCTATTCTGCCCACTTTTCGAGACGCATATGCTCTCCTTGTCAAAGTGCAAACTGCAGACATACACGCTACCCCTGAGAACATGAAACGAGGGACCTTCATCCTCCTTATCAGCCTCACACAAGACTTGCGGAGGAGTTTGTCTTTGGGTAATGGTGTAAACTGAGGTAGGGCTGTCTCTGTTTAGACGTTGAGCAGCCGGTACACTACAATAACAGAGAGGAGAGGAGGCGGCCACAGTTTGTCACATATTTGGGTAACTACCGGAAGTAAGAGTACACTGCTCGGCGATTTTTAACGTTCCGGAGGCAGGAAATGTGACATAGGCCTATTCTGTAGCGCGGTGGCAGCCGGCCTGTCCGTACTGATCGCAGTATTAGCTCTTTCTGAAGCTCTAGCTTTCCAGGGGCTAGTAGGCTACCTGCTGACCAGAGATGGCTACAGCTCAGTCTTGTTGGTTACCTCTAGGGTACAGCAAGGGGGTCCAGGGCGGGGTTTGAAAAGGAGCGGCTAGGCTACAGAGGGTATCTTTTTATTTTATTTTTTAGTTCTATTTTGTTTATTTTAGTTACATTTTGTTTATACTAGTTTAGTTTAGTTTAGTTAGTTGTTATTAGTTTTTAGGTATTAGTATATTTTGTGTGCATTTATTCCCCCTGTTTCAACTGTTGCACCTTAATTTCCTTTGGGATAAATAAATTCTCTTGAATCTTGAATCTTATCTTGGGTAGAGTGGGTTTCACTTCCTCTTCCTCTCTTGACTGTGAATGTCACCCGTCCAATCTTCTACCTCGGGTTGCGCCATCCTCTCGGAGAAGGTTGAACCCTACACTCTGGCCGGCCAATCCCAATCAAACACACACACACACACACACACACACACACACACACACACACACACACACACACACATACACACACACACGCACGCACACACACGCGCGCACACACGCACGCACACACACACACACACACGCACGCACACACACACCACACACACACGCACACACACACACACACACACACACACACACACACACACACACACACACACACACTCACACCACTCCCCCCCTCATCCCTTGATCTGATGATCAGATGTCAGTGGACGATGTCGGACGGGACCTTTAGGAAGCAGCTAGTCCAGTAGATAGGAGTTAGTTGACAGGTGATTTACTAGAAGAAGGATTAGTGACCAAGTGATGGAGGAGAGAAGAACGCAAGTGGTGCAGGTGAGGAGTTAGTCAGTAGATGATGTAGAAGGACATAGTAAGCATATGATGTAGTTGTTGAGACTGATGTAGTTGGTGGGTTAGCAGGTGGTGCAGGGGGTGAGCGAGTTAGCAATGATCCAGGAGCAGAGATGGGAAGCTAATGATGTAGTACAGAGGAGTTAGTTAGTGGATGATGTGTGAGAGGAGTTAGAAGGACATAGGAAGCACCTGATATAGAAGATAAGAGTTAGGAGGAGGAAGAAGTGGGAGAAGGGTAAGGAAGGAAATGTAGAAGGACATAGGAAGCACATGATATAGTAGATAGGAGTTAGTAAGAGGAGGATTTCGTATTTGTCTGCCTGCCTGTCTGTCTGCATGCCTGCCTGTCTGTCTGCCTGCCTGCCTGCCTGTCTGTCTGCCTGTTTGTCTGCCTGCCTGCCTGTCTGTCTGTCTATATGTTTATCCATCTATTCTGGAAAGATCAAATTGTATTTGTTCCTGGAGGCTCAAAGTGTGAGCGTGAAGCATGAGTAATCCTTACAAGTTGTCCCCCTCCTTCAGATAAGTGGTTCTCATTCAGCAGAACTCTCATTTAAAGTTCTCATTAGGCAGAAATGGAGCATGGACGGATACAAGGAACTAAACGTCTCTGTTTATCTCATAAACATTGTAGGGGTGTGGTCTGAATCCCCTCCCCCCCTTCTGGCTGTTTTGTTTCCACACGGTTTGTCCCTGGTGTGAAATAACGACCCATAATCCACCAGCAGTGATCATGTGACATCATCAACTGTCATTCAAACTCCTGTTACTAGGTTGTTTTTTTGCTTTGTTGTCTCTGAATTGTGAACTTGTTGGTCTGGTTCGTCTGCCCGACCCCGAGTCATATGACTCGAGTCACATGACTCGACATGTTTGTCTGCAGAACCGAGAGGACGTCTTGTTCAGGAAAATGTTCCAGAAACCAGGATAAGTTGTCATTTAATGACAACCCTGATGTCCGTCTCCCTGTGAGAGCTGAGCTCCAGAAGGTGGGGGTGTTTGTTGATTACATTTACATTTACATTTACATTTAGGGCATTTGGCAGACGCTTTTATCCAAAGCGACTTACAAGGTGTACATTAGTTGAAGCAGACAATAGCATAACACTGGGGTACAACACTGGGGTATGACGCAGGTCTGGTCTCCTTCTATGATCTGGAAGCCAGGGCTCATATCTACTCTGCTACTGGCTGCACCTTCAGTGAGCCTCTCTATCCAATCCTCAATCCATTTTCACATAATAGTGGTATAAACTCCATCCCTCTAATCATCTCACCTGTCAATCAACAGGATATTATATTCAAGATTCAAGAAAGATTCAAGAAACTTTATTAATCCCGAGGGAAATTAAGGAGGAGTAGTCAGTAGTAGTATAGTATATAATAGTACAAGTAAAAGTAAAAGTTTCTAATATAGTATATGTAGTCAGTAGAATAGGTTCATATACATTACAATATGTAATTAGTAGAATAAGTACATTTTCAGTTAAACATGTATTCAGTAGAATAGGTACATTCTCAGTACAGTATGTTTTCAGTAGAAGAGGTAAAACAACGATCTACTTTGACCACCAGGGGTCGCACTTTTCCTCCAAACGGTGCAGACTTGAATCTGATCAACAACAAAACAAGCAGAGGAGGAGATTTCCCATTCACTCCATCGACTGGTTTATTTCACAGACTGTAGAACAGATTTACATCAAGTCTCCTAAGCCAGTACATCTCAATGGACTCAGTCAGTAAGTTCATTGGGTGGTATACTTTTTAATATATAAATATATATATATCAGTGATGCTTTTATCAGCTTTGTCGTGTGATAAGATGTACATATATCATTTAATCACAGTACAAAGCTGACATAAGCGTCAACTCCCTCCACGTGACGTTATCCAACGAACCACGTGACGTATTAACAAAGTCTCAGTAAAGGTCCCCGTGGTGACGCTCCTTCATGTGGGGGGTCGTCGTGCCCACCTCTCCGTCTCTCTCGGAGGGGGTCCCCACACACACACACACACACACACACACACACACACACACACACACACACACACCAGGGCGGCAGTATAGATCAGGAGGTAGAGCGGTCGTCTCACAAGCTGCTGGTTCGCTCCCCGCCTCCTTTTATTAAATCCAACCTGTGGAGGTGTCCCTGAGCAAGACCCCCTAACCCTGACCGCTCCTGACCTGCTGGCTGTCTCCTTGATGGCTGACTCCGCCGTCTGTGGATGAATGGGTGGATGAATGGGTGAATGTGAGCCATGACTTGTAAAGCGCTTAGAGTGGCCGCACTGGTTAGAAAAGCGCTCTATAAATGCAGACCGTTTACCATTTACCGAGGGAGAAGGGAGACGGAGGAGAAGAGACCTAGGAAGGATCAAGATGTGTGTGTGTGTGTGTGTGTGTGTGTGTGTGTGTGTGCGTTTTGATTGCCCGTTCTGGTACGAGGCGTCTGCGTTGTCATCCACGCACGCACATACATTTAAAAAAAATGCACAATTTTATGCAAATGCCTTCCCATTGATATCGTAGCGTGTGTCGAGTGTTAATAGTCATTTAGTTACTTGACAGTTTAGTACAGTTGGACAGTTTATTTAGGCACTGCTGTTGGGGCGAGAGACCACCCCTTCTGGGTGTGTCTGTGTGTGTGTGTGTGTGTGTGTGTGTGTGTGTGTTCCGGGGCCCGAGGAGTACGAGAGTGGCAGTTGGTTCGAGTTGAGTCAAGTCAAGTCAAGTCAAGTTTATTGTCACTTCACAGTTTACACAAGTATAAAGCAGTGGTGTGAAAATCTTATCTGCAATACCCGACGACAGACAGCAGTTATAAAAATAGATAAAAATAGAATAAAAGTAGAATACAGTTAAAAAATAAAAATAAAAATTTATACAATGCAATATATCGGCACAGAAAAGAACAATATGTATATATAAATCAATGTAATAAAATACACATTGTTATATGCTATACGCCCTTGTTCAGCAGCCTGATGGCCTGACTGTGGAAGCTATCTATAAGTATATTTGTACGGCACTTGTTTGTGGCTGGGGTGGGCAATGTCTTTATGATTCGTTTGGCCTTGGCCACGCACCGCTGGTTGTATATATCCAGGAGGGAGGGGAGCTCACCTCCAACAATATACTGGGCCGTCCGCACCACCCTTTGAAGCGCTCTGCGCTCGAGTGCGGTGCAGTTCCCGTACCGGGCGGTGATCCACCCTGTAAGAACACTCTCCATGGTGCCGGTATAGAATGTTCTCAGGATGCGGGGCCCATGCTGAATTTCTTCAGACACCTGAGGAAATACAGGCGTTGTTGGGCCCTTTTCACCACATGTGTGGTGTGCGTGGACCATGTGAGGTCCTCGGAGATGTGCACGCCAAGGAACGTGAAGCCGCTGACCCTCTCTACTGCGACGCCGTCGATGGAGATAGGGCTGTGCTCTCCCCTCTGCCTCCTGAAGTCCACCATCAGCTCCTTGGTCTTCTTGACGTTGAGGGCGAGGCTGTTCTCCTGGCACCACTGCTCCAGTGAAAAGACTGGATCGCACACACATGTGTGTGTGTGTGTGTGTGTGTGTGTGTGTGTGTGTGTGTGTGTGTGTGTGTGTGTGTGTGTGTGTGTGTGCTTGTGTGTATTTTGATTGAGTAGACGAATAAAAGTTACTGAAGAATAAAGTTTTTTCGAAAATCAAATCTCTCTCTCTCTCTCTCTCTCTCTCTCTCTCTCTCTCTCTCTCTCTCTCTCTCTCTCTCTGTCTGTCTGTCTGTCTCTCTCTCTTTTACTCTGTCTCTTTTTACTCTCTCTCTCACTTTCTCTCTCTCTCTCTCTCTCTCTCTCTCTCTCTCTCTTTTACTCTGTCTCTTTTTACTCTCTCTCTCTCTCTCTCTCTCTCTCTCTCTCTCTCTCTCTCTCTCTCTCTCTCTCTCTCTCTCTCTCTCTCTCTCTCTCTCTCTCTCTCCTCTCTCTCTCTCTCTCTCTCTCTCTCTCTCTCTCTCTCTCTCTCTCTCTCTCTCTCTCTCTCTCTCTCTCTCTCTCTCTCTCTCTCTCTCTCTCTCTCGGTGTACTGAGTGAGTTCTCTAACTTTGACTCTTTCTATCAGTGTTGATGTCTTGTATGTAGTGTTGTGTTAGTGTGTGTTGAGTGTTATCTGTTGTTAGTTGGTGGTGTTTGACCACCTGGCATTATGCCCGTTGTCACCGACCGGCCGAGGAGCGTCAGGCGGGCGGCTCCAGCTCACCTGACGTGACTCCTGTATTGGAGTCTGAATGGCTTGGCGTGCAGCAGTTTGCTGTTAGAGCTCAGGTGGTAGAGACGGTGGTGCAGGTGGAGAGCAGAACGGAGAACAGGATCATGTTGAGTGTGCACATAAAGTCACTGGTGAAATCAGTGCCCGGGCCAGTGGGAATTCAGTGAAGAATCAGACAGAGAACATTAAAGTGGTTATTATTCATGAGGAAAGCTGCAGGGCCAGAGCTGATAGGGCGGCTGAGGAGGCCTTGATGGCTGTGGACACGCAGGAGGAAATTGTCATTTTAAATACAGCCAACAAAAGGAAAGAACCTGACAGAGAGCAGAGAGGGGCTGAGGCCAAGAAAGTGCTGGAGGATTTCTCTGATGAGGACAGTGAGGTGACGCCTTCACAAGAAAGTCTGTTCATTGTTTATCCTCTTGAGAAAATGAAGAGGTTTTTAGCGGAAACTAAAGGTATTAGGGCAATCAAAACAGATTTTCCATTTTTTCCAGATTTGAGAGGTTTAATCAGGTCTGTGATACTGCTAAGAAAGACAGAGGATATGTTTATTGATCAAGAGGTCTATCGGCTCATGAAGATTGTTACAAAAGCGAGAGAACAACTATTGGATGAAGATGACTATTCATGAAGTGTCGCTCCACACACTTGTTGTAAGGGTTTTTGTGGTATTGGTCATTTCTTTCTCTCCAATGGGTGATCTCAAAATAGGTTCCTTAAATATAGGGATAAAAAGGACGCTGGTAGTGAATATTCTGGTGTCCTCTTCTTTATGGCACAGATGATCCTGTGTGGACCCCACCTTCAAACCTGCTCGCACGCATCCAAGCAGTCTTGGTCGTTTTGTTTGGGACAAGATGCACTGGATTCCTCAAGCTGTTTCTTCTGTGGAGTGTTCACAGTGTGGAGGGGGCTGGGGAAGGAGAGGACTGAACAAGATGTCTCCCTGTGCTGGTTGCTACGAGAGCCTGTGGAGGACGAGGACGTTTGGACCCCCCCTGCTGGGCAGGACCAGCGGTCTTGGAAGTGTTCTGGGATCTCTAGTGAACCTCACTGGACCTGAACTGGACAATGAAGGAGCTGAACATGCAGGCTAACACACCCTGGAGGGTCTTCTGAGCTCAGGAGACGAAGTCCAACCTGCCTGGAGGGGGTATATATTATGTTATATGTATGATATGAGTGATGTGTTCTGCTCTGCAATAGAGAATTTATTTATTATTTTGTTTTTTTGTGGAGTTGATATGACTTTATGTTCTTGAGTATGTTATTTACATGCTGTTAAAGAAGGAGAAAGGATGGCAAGGCTTGTGTAGCGTGATGAAAGACTCTCTCCCTCTCTCTCTCTCTCTCTCTCTCTCTCTCTCTCTCTCTCTCTCTCTCTCTCTCTCTCTAAGATTAGAGATTAGAGAGAACTAAGATTACAATCAGAGAGGAACACACACAACGTTGGTTCTGCATTCTGTTCCCAGCAGCAGCAGCACCACCACCTCCTCATGCTAATCCTGTTTGTGTATGAGCTACTGCAGTGGTTCCCAAACGTTTAAGGTCCTGTACCCCTTTACCATAGAACCTCCTGCTGGGTTCCCCCTCTACCTCTCACCTGATGTTACATATGAAGACCAGACCGTGGATTCACTGTTTAAGGTCCGGTACCCCTTAACACAGGTGGGGTTTTTTTTTTGGAAACACAGGTGGTGTTTTTTGGAACCCAGGTGGTGTTTTTAAGGGAACCCAGGTAGTGTTTTGGGAAACCAGGTGGTCTTTTTAGGAACCCAGGTATGTATTTGGGGAACCCAGGTTGTGTTTTTGGGGAACCCAGGTGGTGTTTTTGGGAACCCAGGTGGTGTTTTTGGGAACCCAGTTGATGTTTTTGGGAACCCAGATGGTGTTTTTTTGGGAACCAAGGTGGTGTTTTGGTTAACCCAGGTGGTGTTTTGGGGAACCCAGATGGTGTTTTTTTTTTTTTTTAAACCCAGGTGGTGTTTTCGGGAACCCAGGTGGTGTTTTTAAGGGAACCCATGTGTCTTTTACGGAACACAGGTGGGGTTTTTGTGAACCCAGGTTGGGGTTTTGGGAACCCAGGTGGTGTTTTTAAGGGAACCAAGGTGGTGTTTTTAAAGGAACCCAGGTGGTGTTTTTTCGGAACACGTGGTGTTTTTGGGATCACAGGTGGTGTTTTTGGGAACGAAGGTGGTGTTTTTGGGAAAAAGGATGATGTTTTAAGGTACCCAGGTGGGTGGTTTTGGAAACCATGTGGTTTTTTTGGGAACCCAGATGGTGTTTTTTGGAACCCAGGTGGTGTTTTTAAGGGAACCCAGGTAGTGTTTTGGGAACCCAGGTGGTCTTTTTAGGAACCCAGGTGTGTATTTGGGGAACCCAGGTTGTGTTTTTGGGGAACCCAGGTGGTGTTTTTGGAGAACCCAGGTGGTGTTTTTTAGGGAACCCAGGTGATGTTTTGGGGATTCCAGGTGGTTTTTTTGGGAACCCAGCTGGTATTTTTGGGAACCCAGGTGGTGTTTTTGGGAACCCAGGTTGGGGTTTGGGAACCCAGGTGGTGTTTTTAAGGGAACCAAGGTGGTGTTTTTAAAGGAACCCAGATAGTGTTTTTTTGGAACACATGTGGTGTTTTTGGGATCACAGGTGGTTTTTTTGGGAACGAAGGTGGTGTTTTTAAAGGAACCCAGGTGGTGTTTTTCGGAACACGTGGTGTTTTTGGGATCACAGGTGGTGTTTTTGGGAACGAAGTGGTGTTTTTGGGAAAAAGGATGATGTTTTAAGGTACCCAGGTGGGTGGTTTTGGAAACCAGGTGTTTTTTTTGGGAACCCAGGTGGTGTTTTTAAGGGAACACAGGTGGTGTTTTTGTGAACACATGTGGTCTTTTGGGGAACACAGGCGGGTTTTTTTGGAACCCAGGTGGTGTTTTTAAGGGAACCCAGGTGGTGTTTTTGGGAACACTTGTGGTGTTTTTGGGATCACAGGTGGGGGTTTTGAGAACCCGGTTGGTGTTTTGGGGAACGAAGGTGGTGTTTTTGGGAACATGGATGGTGTTTTTAAGGGACCCAGGGTGGGGGGTTTTGGAACCCAGGTGTGTTTTTAAGGGAACCCAGGTGGGGTTTTGGGAAACCCAGGCTCTCTCTCTCTCTCTCTCTCTCTCTCTCTCTCTCTCTCTCTCTCTCTCTCTCTCTCTCTCTCTCTCGACCACTGCTACACTCCCTTCCGTGATGGCTACAAGGCCCTCCTCCGCCCACCGTTCGGCAAATCAGATCACCGCTCTATCCAGCTACTCCCCGCCTATAGGCAGAGACTGAAGCAGCAACCGATCGCTGTGAGGGAGGCCCAATGCTGGTCGGACCAATCAGATTCTACGCTGCAGGATTGTTTTGATCACGCTGACTGGCACATGTTCCGCGTTGCCTCGGACAATAACATCAACGAGTATGCGTCGTCGGTCACCGGGTTCATCAAGAAGTGCATAGATGACGTTGTTCCGACCAAGTCGGTTCGGATATATCCCAACCAGAAACCGTGGATTAACGGCGATGTTCGCGCTGCCCTACATGCGCGTAACGCCGCCTTTGGTTCCGGGAATACGGAGGAATATACGAGAGCCCGTTACGACCTCCGTAAGACCATCGTCACTGCCAAGCGGGAGTATAAGGACAGAGTGGAAGATAAATTCAAGAAACACGATGCCAGGGGTATGTGGCAGGGGCTGCAGAAGATAACGAACTTCAGAGGGAGAACCAGTTGTGTAGAGAACTCCTCTACCTCCCTCCCAGGAGAGCTAAATACATTTTTTGCTCGGTTCGACGTAAACGGCAGCCCGCCGAAGCCAGCACCGACTGGGGAGACCAGCCAGCTGCGCATCTCGGAGGCGGATGTGCGCCGCACCTTTAAGCGGCTGAAGCAGCATCCGTAAGGCGGCAGGCCCCGACGACATCCCGGGCCGCGTCCTCAGAGCATGCGCAGACCAGTTGGCAGGAGTCTTTGCAGACATCTTCAACCTCTCCCTGTCTCAGGCTGTTGTCCCCGCGGTCTTCAAGATATCCACCATCGTGCCTGTCCCTAAACAAACCAAGGTAACATGCCTGAATGACTACAGACCTGTGGCCCTCACCTCGATCGTTAGCAAATGCTTCGAGAGGTTGGTCAAGGACTTTATTTGCTCTGTGTTACCTACCACGCTGGACCCATGGCAATTTGCATATCGTCAAAATAGATCCACGGACGACGCAATTGCCATGGCCCTCCACACTGCCCTTTCCCACCTGGAGGGGAAGAACTGTTATGTGCGAATGCTGTTTGTGGACTACAGCTCAGCATTCAACACAATAGTTCCTGCCAAGCTTGACACCAAGCTGAGAGGTCTAGGCGTACCCCCATCCATGTGCAGCTGGATACTGAACCTCCTGTCGGACCGCCGCCAGGTGGTGAGGATGGGCAGCACCACATCAGAGCCACTGACCCTCAACACGGGAGCCCCCCAGGGATGCGTGCTGAGCCCTCTCCTCTACTCCCTCTACACCCACGACTGCATGGCTATGCACAGCTCCAACGTCATCGTCAAGTTTGCTGACGACACGACAGTGATGGGCCTGATCGCCGGCGACGACGAGACAGCCTACAGGGAGGAGGTCGGATCGCTGGAGCAGTGGTGCCAGGAGAACAGCCTCGCCCTCAACGTCAAGAAGACCAAGGAGCTGATTGTGGACTTCAGGAGGCAGAGGGGAGAGCACAGCCCTATCTCCATCGACGGCGTTGCAGTAGAGAGGGTCAGCAGCTTCAAGTTCCTCGGCGTGCACATCTCCGAGGACCTCACATGGTCCACGCACACCACACACGTGGTGAAAAGGGCCCAACAACGCCTGTATTTTCTCAGGCGTCTGAAGAAATTCAGCATGGGCCCCCGCATCCTGAGAACATTCTACAACGGCACCATCGAGAGTGTTCTGACAGGGTGTATCACCGCCTGGTACGGGAACTGCACGGCACTCGAGCGCAGAGCGCTTCAAAGGGCGGTGCGGACGGCCCAGTATATCGTTGGAGGTGAGCTCCCCTCCCTCCTGGACATTTACAACCAGCGGTGCGTGGCCAAGGCCAAAATAATTATAAAAGACATTGCCCACCCCAGCCACGAACTTTACTCACTATTACCGTCAGGCAGGCGATACCGCAGTATCAAGTGTCGTACAAATAGGCTTAGAGATAGCTTCCACAGTCAGGCCATCAGGCTGCTGAACAGGGCGTATAACATATAACAATGTATATTTTATTACATTGATTTATATATATATATTGCTCTTTTCTGTGCTGATTTTTGCATTTTATAAATTGCATTTTTTATTTTTATTTTATATTCTTTATTCTATTTTTTATTCTATTTTTATTTTATCTTATTTTATAACTGCTGTCTGTCGTCGGGTATTGCACACAAGAATTTCACATCACTGCTTTATACTAAACTGTAAACTGTGAAGTGACAATAAACTTGACTTGACTTGACTTGACTTGACTCTCTCTCTCTCTCTCTCTCTCTCTCTCTCTCTCTCTCTCTCTCTCTCTACTCTCTCTCTCTCTCTCTCTCTCTCTCTCTCTCTCTCTCTCTCTCTCTCTCTCTCTCTCTCTCCTCTCTCTCTCTCCTCTCTCTCTCTCTCTCTCTCTCTCTCTCTCTCTC